>JAVJIF010017251.1:0-112886 GCA_038442645.1 Agave tequilana
TTTTTTTATAAAGCTTGAAGAATGATTTATTGTTTTTTAATATACGAAGAAGATCTGGGCTCACTATCTCACTACTCAACAATGTGTTCTTCTCTTGAAATCCTTAGTGCCTCAACTTGATCATAGGCAAAAACATAAGATTGAGTTTAGAAAGTTTTAAGTAAAGCACATAAGATAGTTTGGAAAAGTTTACTCTTTTCTTTAGAAAATCGTTTTGAATTGAATGTTAAATCATCAAGTAGTTCAAGTATGAGATAAAAACAAGTTCAAGAAACATTTTTAAAAGAAGTAAAAGTTTAAAATCTAAACCCATCCTCATGTGCCTTCAAGAACACTTTCAACAAGAAAGGCTTAGTTTTAGGCATGCAAATGATTCATTGGGTCTTTTCATCAAAAACCATTCAAAAGAAGAGAAATCGGAGAGAGGAATAATAGTGAGCCCAGAAAACTAATTTAGCTACTCATGGAAGACGAAAAATAATGCAAGTAAATAAAGCAAGACATACCGTGAAATGGAGTGGAAGAAGAGAAAGCTTGATCCTTTTATTGATGTGACTTCAATCTTCAGAATACAATCACTCAATTCCTCTCTCTCACTGGTATTTGAAATGAACTACAATTATTACAAAATAGAGTTACAATTTCTATACTATCTAACAAAGAGCCTAAAACCTTAACAAAGAGAAAAACTAAATCTAAGTTCCGGTCCCTTTTTCTGGACAAAACCCTACTTTTTATAGGCAAAATCCCAGAGGAAAGGAGTGAGGAGATAAGGGGAGCAAACGCTCCCCTTATCTCTACCAACAAGCCGCGATCTGCGGCTTGGGGCCACGGATCTGCAGCCAAGATGTGGCCAAGTGGCCACATCCTGGTGGAGAATTGGCTGGCGTGAACTTTGACTCCCTTTTGTCTGTTGGATTCTCTGTTTTCAGCTCCTGGATTTGACAAAACGACCTTTGATTGTTGGCTTTAACTACTTGATTTGGGAAGATTCATTTCAACCAGTTTTCAACCTCTCTGATTTACCAAGATCTGCCTTGATTTTCTGATTTCGAATTATTCTGAATTAAATCAGAATTTGATGGGCTTTTGGGCTCGTTTCTCTTTCCTATCTTTTAGCATTGGGCTTGCATTATATAAAGAAAAATAGGACTTATTAATATGACTTATTTAGATAATAAGCATGATAATGTGACAATATGTATGTAATATATGTGACCGATCAATAACCTCATAAGTTTTGTCATCATCAAAAAGGGGGACATTGTTAGCCAGAGGCCTTTCACCTTAGTTTTGATGATGACTAACTTATGGAGGTTAGTTTACAAATGATCTTGTGTTTATATAGTTTCAGTTATTGATCAATATCTTTGTAGGTATTTAGCTTCAACAAAGGAGTTTTGGAGCTAACACACACACACACACACACATATATATATATATATATATATATATATATATATATATATATATATATATATATTATGATTAGTCACATATATTGCATTTACATTGTCACCTTACCATGCTTTTTAGCTAATAAATCCTTTTAATAAGTTTTCTTTTTCTTTGCTAAATGTAGGCCCAAGTGCTCAAAGAAAGAAAAGAGAAACAAGCCCAAAAGCCCACCAAATTCTGAATTAATTCAGAATAAATTCGAATTGAAGAAATCAGGGGTAAATCTTGGCATATCAAGAGGTTGAGAAGAAATCCTCCCTGAATCGAGCGATTGAAGCCACACAATCAAAGGCTGTTTCGTCAACGGTTGGAGCAGAAACAAGAAAACCAACAGCAGATACGGGCCAAACACCAAACCAGGAATTCCCCCACTTTGGGTGTGGCCACCTGGCCACACCAGAGTCGCGTAAAGCGGCCCTAGCCGCGTTTCCGCGGCTGTTTGGAGTTTGTTGGGGGAGCGTTTGCTCCCCCAATCTTCCCGGGATCCTCTTCATTTGGTTTTTGGCTATAAATATGGGTTTCAGCAAAGAAAAATGCAGCGAAGACTAGGATTAGGTTTGTGTTTATTTTCTTAGGATTTAGGCTCTTTGTTAACTAGCATAAAAGTTGTAATCTTGTTATTTACTTTGTAGTCCAGTATCAAAACTTGTGAGAGAGAGGAACTGAGAGCTTGTACTTGAAGATTGAAGTGACAGCAATACAAGAATCAACCACATTTCCTTCTACTCTTGTTTCGATATGTCGTGCATTATTTTGCTTTCTTCTTCGTTTTCTATGGATAACTAAACGGTTTTCTAGGCTCGCTATCGCAACTCTCTTTTACTTTCCTTCTCTCCTATTTTTAAAAGAAAAAGACCCGATGACTCATATGAATGCCTTACTTAAAAGCCTTTCTTTTGAAAGTGTTCTTGAAGGCACATGAGGATGGGTTTTGGATTGTTGAATTCTCATTCTTTCATGAACATCTCTTGAATTGTTTTACTTCATTCTTTCTTCTTCGCGCTTGATGTTTTAATATTCAATTCTCACGATTTCTTGAAGAAAAGACTCAACTCTTCTAACCATCTTATGTGCTTTACTTAAATCTTTCTAAAAATTAACTTTAAGTTTTGCAAATGATCACTTAAGGCACTTAACATTTTAAGAGAAGAATGAACATTGAGTAGTGAGATAGTGAGCCCAGATTTGCTTTCTTATTATAAAAACAACCAAATAATTCTCAAGCTTTCTAAATCACCTTCTCCAAAACCTTTTCTAAAAGTTGCAATTTCTCTTTTAATCATCTCTTTCTTTCCATTCTCTTTTTCATAAAAAACGAACACAATTTCTTGTTTTTAAATGATTCACCACCGAAAAGCTTCCATCGCATCCCTCCTTGTGGACACGACCCGTTAGCCACAAGCTACACGGTAAACTCTTAAACTCTTTGATTGTTCTTTCTTTTAGCAATCAATTTTTGGCGTCGTTGCCGGGGAGGAAACGGTGTAGTTGTTTTTAACAAGTTTTGTGTGTTGTTTCAGGGACTTGAAGATCAAGATCTAGCATTCAAGCTTTGCAAGAGAAGACTTGCAAATTCTGTGCCCCTACTCTCGAAAGTAGGAAACAGAATTTCAAGAAATTGCTTTGCAAAATCTAAAAAAATTCATTGGACTACTAAAAACACCTTTTTTGCAGGACATATTGCTCGCAAAAATTTTAGTTTTTATATGTCATATTTGTGCTATTTCTGCTATCCAACATCCCTGTTTTAAGTCAATAGTAAAACACTTGTTGAAAAGTTAAAAAATTGATTAGACATTTGCATTTTAGGCACGAGTCTTTTCAATTCATTTACTTTACTGTTGAAGAGTGCTGGAGTAAGGTACGTACGCATTGCATTCAGAATAGGACTCATTTCTTGGTTGATTTATATCGCTTTGAGTGAATCTTATTTATCTTGTACACTTGCACAAATTGATTTTAAGGGCAACACCCAATAACAAGATAAGGTGGGGATTTAATCACCCTTCCTTGGCCCAAAAATCAGACTCCAAGCACTCACAAACCTAAGCCTAAATAAAATCTGATAGACGTTGGCCTTAGGGACATCTCGAACTCACTAGGAGATTATCCTAAAGAGGGAAGGTGTTGGAAATTGACTCCTGCCAAATCAGTGTCTAGGAAGGGATTGAGGGCCGAAAGCCCAAAGATTGGTGGTTACTTAATTAAGGAACGTCTTTGACGGAAAACCTCCCACCAATCTTGCCCTGACCTGGCTGATTAGCTTGTGGTCAAAGTCTACATTCTACCTCTTGTGGACAATCAACCAGTTAGGAGTTGTCTAGGTCGAGGTTACCTTTGACTAGGCTTGGTTGATTTCTATTGTTGACTGTTGGTTGAACTTGTTTGTGTTTGTGATTGTGTTTGTGTATGCAAGTGTGGTCGAGAGACCCTAATTCATCTAGGTTGACTAGAAACACATCACCACCCAAGCTTGAACCAAGACCAGATCCGGTAATGGCTCAATCAACATCACTGCAGGATAGGTTCTACCCCATTAGGACCTCATTTCTATCTTGCATTCTACTTCCATCGGTTGGTGAATACAATTTTGAGCTCAAGCCTCAATTCATCAACACACTCCCCAAGTTTCATGGCCTAGAGTCCGAAGATGCCTACTTCTTCATAAGAGAATTTGAAGAAGTATGTCTAATGATGAAAATCCCATACCTTGTAGACGATGCTATTAGGTTGAGATTTATCCCTTTTGCACTTAAGGACCTAGCAAAGAAGTGGCTCTACAGCTTAGCGGCCGGTTCTATCACATCCTGAGATGGTTTCATCAAGGTCTTCTTGAAGAAATTCTATTCAATCCATAAAACCGCTCTCATTTGGAAGACGATCATGCAATTCAAGCAAGAAACTAGTGAACCGTTCTGGAGGTACTTTGAACGCTTTAAAGACCTCCTTGTCCAATGTCCACATCATGGAATAGAGAAATGGCAACAGTGCCAAATTCTTTATGACGGTTTAGACTACTCCACCAAAACCCTCTTAGAAAGTATGTGCCAAGGGGGTTTCTTGCAGAAAGATGAAGATGAAGGATGGGATTTGTATGAAAATCTAGCTGAGAAGACCATCCAATGGGAATCTGCTAGTGAGACCTCTAGGAATCCTAACTCCATCTCTTCAAAAGGAGGTCTCCATTCTATCGAATCGTCCATCGCTAATGAGGCTAAGTTAGCTAACCTGGTTAGAAGACTGGAAGCTCTAGAAACGAAAGAACCAAGTCCAGTCAATCAAGTTAGCCCGAACCAATTTTCAACCCCGGGCTGCACTTACTGTCAAGCCATGAATCATGTGTTCGAGGAGTGCCCTGTGTTTCAGGCTCAGCAACCCTACCATGAACTGATGAATGCGGCCTTTTCAAGGCCGAACAACAATCCTTACGCACCAACGTACAATCCCGGCTGGAGAAATCACCCTAATTTCTCATGGAGCCAAAATAACTCTACCCATTCACGATCAAATCATGCTAGCCACTTCCATCATGGTAATAATTCTTCCAATCATCAACCCAATTTCACCAATTTCCATAATAATTCTCCCAACCATCCACCAAACTTTCCGAATTATCAACAGAACTTTTCCAACTAAGCTCCACAATCCTCCTTCCAGAATTCTCAATTAGAAAGGAGAATGACTGACTTTGAAAGAAACATGGAGAGATATATGAAAAATCAAGATTCTCTCATGCAAACTATTCAGAGGTTAGAGGTTCAAATGAGTCAACTAGCCACTCCACAAAATGAGAGACAAAAGGGTACCCTGCCTAGTCAGCCAGTCACCAATCCGAGGAATTCTCAACAAGCTCATTTGGCCGAGGATCATTCATTTAATCAATGTAATGTTGTGCATACATTGAGGTCAGGAAAGAGAGTTGATAACCAAGTGTCAACTTCAACCAATCCCATTCAGCACAACCACAATCAAGCTTCCACTTCATCTAATCCAATTTCTTCCAATTCTGACGAATCTGAAAAAGACAAGTCAGCCAGCCAGGTGCACAAGCCTATAGTACCATTTCCAAATAGGCTGAAAAACAACAAGCAAAATCCTCACATGGACAAGATAATCGAGATATTTAACCAAGTGAAGATAAATGTGCCGCTTCTTGATGCCATCCAACAAGTTCCTTCCTATGCCAAGTTTCTTAAGGACATGTGCACCAAGAAGAGAAAGACTAATGTTCCAAAAAAGGTCTTCTTAACCACTAACATTAGTGAGCTATTATCAGGTCCTATCCCTGTCAAGTACAAGGATCCAGGTAGTCCCACCATTGCCTGCACAATAGGACAAGCCGAGATTAGTCGTGCACTTCTTGACTTGGGGGCAAGTATCAACTTGCTTCCATTCTCTGTTTATCAACAACTCGGGTTGGGCGATCTTAGTCCAACTCGAGTCACCATCCAACTGGCTGACCGTTCTGTTAAAGTTCCAAAAGGGGAGATTAATGATGTCCTGATCCGGGTAGGAGAGTTCAATTACCCTGTCGATTTCATAGTTCTGGAGACACAACCTGTGTCCAACTCTAATCATAGGGCTCAAACTCCTGTTATCCTAGGGCGACCATTCCTTTCTACTGCTAATTCCATCATCAATTGTAGGAATGGGTCTAGGAGGTTAACCTTTGGAGACATGACTAGAGAAGTCAATGTCTTCAATCTAGGAAAATAACCCCGCGATATCGAGGACCAAACATTTGAAGTCAACCTATTTGAGAACTTGACAAGTGAACATGGGGAAGAAATGGAATTAGAAACAGAGTGTGAATTCGGGTTAGAGTCTGACGACTTTAGTCTTGATCAGGTTGTAGATTCTGCTGTGAATTGGGCCTCAAACCCTATTTCACCAACATTGGAGCCAACAGATTTGACTAGTCCTACCAGTGAGCCTTCCTCTTCCTTAGAATTGAAAGCCCTACCTGCGCATCTCAAGTACGCCTATCTAGGTGAACAAGAGACCTTTCCTATCATCATTGCCTCCCATTTAAATGACGAGAAAGAAGAAGATCTGAAAGCTATTCTAAGAAAATATAGGGAAGCCATTGGGTGGACTATGACTGATATCAAGGGATTAAGTCCAACCATCGTTCAACATCGTATTCATCTCAATGAAGACGCCACACCTAAGAGAGACCCGCAGCGTAGGTTAAACCCTATAATGCAAGAGGCTGTTCATGCTGAAATCATAAAACTCTTAAACAATGGGATAATTTATCCCATTTCTGATAGCCAATGGGTCAGTCCTGTCCACGCGGTTCCGAAGAAATCTGATTTCACCGTAGTGGAAAGCGAGAACAAAGAGTTGGTTCAAACTCGACTTCCCACAAAGATCCGAGTTTGCATCGACTATAGGAAACTGAATGCTGCAACTCGTAAGGACCATTTCCCACTTCCCTTCATTGATCAAATGCTTGAACGTTTGGCGGGTCACGAATATTACTGTTTCTTGGACGGTTACTCGGGCTATAACCAGATCCCTATCACTCCTGAGGACCAAGAAAAGACTACGTTTACATGTCCATTTGGGACATTTGCTTATCGTCGAATGCCCTTCGGCTTATGCAATGCCCCAGCAACGTTTCAACGTTGCATGTTGAGTCTTTTCTCTGATATGGTAGAACGATTCTTAGAGATCTTTATGGATGATTTCTCCATCTACGGAGATTCATTCACTCAATGTCTCCACCATTTAGAACTCGTCCTCCAACGCTGTGCTGAGAAAAATCTGACACTGAACTGGGAGAAATGCCACTTCATAGTAAAACATGGAATTGTCTTGGGTCATGAAATCTCCAAGAAAGGAATTGAAGTGGATAGAGCCAAAATCGAGGTTATTGCTAAGCTTCCCATGCCCAAATGCGTTAAGGACATTAGATCCTTCCTAGGACACGCTGGTTTCTACCGAAGATTTATCAAGGATTTTAGCAAAATTGCTAGGCCTTGACTAATCTGTTAGCTAAGGATGTGTCCTTCACTTTCGATGCTGAATGCATAGATTCTTGGGAGAAACTTAAGAGAGAGCTTATTTCTGCACCAATCATATCTGCACCGGATTGGTCTAAGCCGTTTAAGATCATGTGCGATGCTTCCGATTTTGCCATAGGCGCTGTCCTAGGACAACGCATTGATAACAAGTAGCATGTGATCTACTACTCTAGTAGGACTCTCAACGATGCTCAACTGAACTACACTACGACTGAGAAGGAACTCTTGGCAGTAGTGTTTGCCTTAGAGAAGTTTCGTCCCTACCTACTAGGGTCCAAAACCCACCATTTTCACCGATCATTCTGCGCTTAGGTACCTCATGATGAAGAAGGATGCCAAGGCCCGACTCATTCGTTGGATCCTCCTTCTTCAAGAATTCGATCTTGAGATTCGAGATAAGAAAGGCGTAAAAATGTCGTTGCTGACCATCTCTCACGGATCCCTAATTCTCCATGCAACGAATTACCCATAAATGAGGATTTTCCTGATGAACATCTCTTAGCTATCTCTAGGGAACCTTGGTTTGCTGATATAGTGAATTACTTAGTTACAAACCAAACTCCATCTCATTGGTCCAAAAATGATGTTTACCAGTTCTTATCCCAAGTCCGGTATTTCTTTTGGGAGGAATCGTATCTTTTCAAGTACTGTTCTGACCAAATTATTAGGAGATGCATTCCCGATGAGGAGGTTAAGAGTGTTCTATCTTTCTGTCACGAACTTGCATGCGGTGGACACTTTGGTCCCCGCAAGACTGCTGAAAAAGTTCTACAAAGTGGGTTTTATTGGCCCACTCTGTTCAAGGATGCTTATGAATTTTGCAAGATGTGCCCTAGATGCCAAATGGTAAGAAGGATTTCAAACCAAAATATGATGCCCCTCAATCCAATTCTAAAAATAGAACTCTTTGATGTTTGGGGCATCGACTTTATGGGTCCATTTCCTAATTCATTTGGGAACCAATACATATTGGTTGCTGTAGATTATGTGTCCAAGTGGGTAGAAGCCATTCCTTGTAAAACTAATGATAACAAAGTTGTCATAAAGTTTTTGAAAGAGAACATTTTTTCACGCTTCGGAACCCCTCGTGCTATCATCAGTGATAATGGCACTCACTTTTGCAATAGATCTTTTGAAGCTCTTATGCGAAAGTATGCCATAACTCACAAGTTGTCCACACCTTATCATCCTCAAACCAGTGGGCAAGTTGAGGTTTCAAATAGACAAGTCAAGCTTATATTGGAGAAAACTGTGAACCAAAACCGGAAAGATTGGTCCATCAAACTTGTAGATGCTCTATGGGCCTACAGGACCGCTTTCAAGACGATTCTAGGAATGTCTCCCTATAGGTTAGTCTATGGCAAACCTTGTCACTTGCCCGTTGAGTTAGAGCACCGAGCCTTATGGGCAATAAAGCAGTTGAATTTCGACTTGACTAAGGCCGGTGACCTTCAGAAATTACAAATTTCTAAATTGGAGGAATTGAGAAATGAGGCCTATGAAAATGCTAGGATCACTAAAGATAGAGTCAAGATTTTCCATGACAAGCACATCATAAGAAAAACCTTTGTCCCTGGACAAAAAGTCTTACTCTATAATTCTAGGCTTCATCTTTTTCCAGGAAAATTGAAATCGAGATGGACTGGGCCATTCGTTGTAAAAATCGTGTTTCCACACGGTGCAGTTGAGATCAGTGACACCAAGAATGGAAATGACTTTAAGGTAAATTATCAACGCCTTAAACCTTTCTTGGAATTGGTGCCGGTAAATGAAACGGCAATGGGTCTTTTTGACCCAGTGTATTGGTAACTTTCCTCCTTTCCATTTTATTTCATGCACTTATACATTTCTTTCATACATTGGGGACAATGCATGAGATAAGTGTGGGGAAGGGTTCTAACAGGACTGATAAAAAAAAATAGATATTTATTATTAAAGAAAAAGGGGTAGACAATATTTTGATATATTTTTTGTAAGAAATTAAGTCAATTTTAAGGAATAGGAGAATCATAATTAGGATTTCTTACACTTGGTCAAAATAAGATAACTTGTTTATTTTTAGGGTCAGGAAAAAATTTGTGAAAGTAATTTAGTCTTGATATTTACCATGATGACATATGCACACAAAATACACTTACACACTTAGGGTTTAAAAACAGAGACTCTTATGCCTTATAAAAAATATGATGAAAAAAAAAATAAGTCTAATTATTGATTAGCTAGGTGCTTTGGCCTAAGCAAGCCTTAGTATTTATGCAAAAGATAATTAGATAAGTTTGAAAAAAAAAAATATGTGTCCTCTGATTAAGCTGGGTATTTATGCCTCATGAAGCATAAGTATTCACGCCTAAAAAGGGTACATCTTATAAATAAAAACCTTGATTTCGTGGCCTTATCTGCTCGAGTGTTTAAGTCCTTAGGGGTGTTTTCTCACCTGGTGCCCTAAAACTGTCCGGTTTGGGTGTCACCGACTGAATGCTCGTTACATGGGCAGATTAGAAAGCCTAATGAAATTGAGGAATAAATTTCACAAAAAATAAATAAATATAAGGCATAGGAGTTAATGTTAAAGAACCCTTGTCAACTTCACGTCACGATAGTGCATACGACTCAGGGTAAATTAATAGACTAGATGAGAAGTACAATTTGACTCCTTACTTTAATTGATAACATATTTTTGAATAGAGACTGAGTTTAGGAATGAAAAATTTGATATTCCTATAACTTATAGATCACTTAAACTCTCAAAAATATACTTCAAATATTTTCTCCTTTAAAAAAAAATAAAAAAAAAGTGCTTTTCGAAAATACTAACTTTTTCCTCTTTCTTTTTGGATTTTGTGGGTGCAATCCACTGAAAACCCTCACGAGACAAAACTCGTCCTCTAGGGTTAACCTAGAGGTTTAACGGCTTGTTGTACATGCTCAGTGCAATCGAGTGACCTGCGAAAGTGGTCTAATAATTGATTAGAATTAGTCTGATGTTTTGCTCGAGGGCGAGCAAAAGATAAGTGTGAGGGTGTGATTAGTCACATATATTGCATTTACATTGTCACCTTACTATGCTTTTTAGCTAATAAATCCTTTTAATAAGTTTTTTTTTTCTTTGCTAAATGTAGGCCCAAGTGCTCAAAGAAAGAAAAGAGAAACAAGCCCAAAAGCCTACCAAATTCTGAATTAATTCAGAATAAATTCGAAATGAAGAAATCAAGGGTAAATCTTGGCATATCAAGAGGTTGAGAAGAATCCTCCCTGAATCGAGCGATTGAAGCCACACAATCAAAGGCTGTTTCGTCAACGGTTGGAGCAGAAACAAGAAAACCAGCAGCAGATACGGGCCAAACACCAAACCAGGAACTCCCCCCTTTGGGTGTAGCCACCTGGCCACACCAGGGCCGCGACCGCGTTTTCGTGGCTGTTTGGAGTTTGTTGGGGAGCGTTTGCTCCCCCAATCTTCCCGGGATCCTCCTCGTTTGATTTTTGGCTATAAATATGGGTTTCAGTAAAGAAAAATGTAGCAAAGACTAGGATTAAGTTTTGTGTTTATTTTCTTAGGATTTAGGCTCTTTGTTAGCTAGCATAAAAGTTGTAATCTTATTATTTACTTTGTAGTCCAGTATCAAAACTTGTGAGAGAGAGGAACTGAGAGCTTGTACTTGAAGATTGAAGTGACAGCAATACAAGAATCAAGCCACATTTCCTTCCACTCTTGTTTCGGTATGTCGTGCATTATTTTGCTTTCTTCTTCATTTTCTATAGATAACTAAATGGTTTTCTGGGCTCGCTATCGCAACTCTCTTTTACTTTCCTTCTCTCCTGTTTTCAAAAGAAAAAGACCTGATGACTCATATGAATGCCTTACTTAAAAGCCTTTCTTTTTGAAAATGTTCTTGAAGGCACATGAGGATGGGTTTGGATTGTTGAATTCTCACTTCTTTCATGAACATCTCTTGAATTATTTTTACTTCATTCTTGCTTCTTCGCGCTTGATGTTTTAATATTCAATTCTCACGATTTCTTGAAGAAAAGACTCAACTCTTTTAACCATCTTATGTGCTTTACTTAAAGCTTTCTAAAAATCAACTTTAAGTTTTGCAAATGATCACTTGAGGCACTTAACATTTTAAGAGAAGAATGAACAATTGAGTAGTGAGATAGTGAGCCCAGATTTGCTTTCTTATTATAAAAACAACCAAAACAATTCTCAAGCTTTCTAAATCACCTTCTCCAAAACCTTTTCTAAAAGTTGCAATTTCTCTTTTAATCATCTCTTTCTTTCCATTCTCTTTTTCATAAAAAACGAACACAATTCCTTGTTTTTAAACGATTCACTGAAAAGCTTCCATCGCATCCCTCCTTGTGGACACGACCCGTTAGCCACAAGCTACACGGTAAACTTTTAAACTCTTTGATTGTTCTTTCTTTTAGCAATCAATATATATATTCAAGAGCTCACTCGTCAAGATCACATCTGGCACTTAGATAGAGTCAAGTTCTTTGGATCGTGTTTAGATCGAGTCAGCTCGGAGAAGGAGTTCTACAAGAAGATTTCAGTTTGTTTAGTATTATTTTATGTTTAGATCTTGCGTAAGATAGACTAATTTTGATATGCTCATGTTCACACACACAAAAGTTCAATACTTTTGGTTTTCAGTTTAACCGATTTTGAATAGATAGAATCAAAACAAGTTTACATGGTTTAATGTATATTAGATTTTATCTATGTACATCTATATTTCATATATTTAAAAAAACTTATTTTGATGATTCTATTTTATGTGTTTAGAGTTCTGTAATTAACAAAACTTATTTTGAATTTCATGTCAAAAACAAAGATATCTCTTTTATGTGTATTAGATTCTATCCATACACTCTATGCTTCAAAGAGTTTCAATATCATGTTTTTGTATTATACAAGTTTTGGAGAAAATGGATTTTCATTCCAAAATTCAAGTTTTGGAAAATACGGTTATCGGTTTTAAGCTTAATTTCTATATCACAAAAATAGTTCAAATAGTTTGTAATATGTGTTGATTTTTTGTCACACATATTTGTACTTCAAATATTTATAAGAACTGATTTTTGTGGAATTTATGAGATTTTATGGGATTTAATAGATGTTAAAAAGACCAAGTTTCAAGTCCTATATCCCAGCCTTAGCCTACTGGCTGTCGACCGATCGACTGATGTGCACAAAAATGTGCACAAGGCCAGCCTATAAGGCCGGTCGACCGGGCGGTTGACCGATTGTAACTACCTAACTCTCGGGTAGCGTCAGTCGATCGGGCGGTCGATCGACAGGCTGAGTGCCTTTAGGCTCGGTCGACTGGGCGGTCGACTGGCAGGCAAGTTTGCCTGGAGCGGTCGACCGGGCGGTCGACCGGTGACTCAACAGTCAGAAATATGACCGTTGGATGGTCGACCGGTCGGTCGACCGGAAGGTCAAAAATGACCTTTCTGGCTGCCAACAGCTATATTCTTGAGAGCCTATATAAAGAGATTCTCTTGGGCTGTTTTCAACAAGATTTCTAGAGAGCTTTTCTTTCAAACTGTTCAGTGTTTTTGCAGCAAGTTTAAAAGGAGTTTTTGAGCCTAAAACTTTATCTTTTATTTGTTTTTAAAAGTGTTGGAAAAATCAAAGAAAATAGAGTCTTTGGGAAATTAGTTTTGATCTTTCATTACAAATCTATTTAGTGTTTTTCTCAAGTTTTTTTTGTTATTTTTCTTTCCAAACACTTTATTTTCTCACACTTGAGCTATCATCTCTAATCCTATCTATATGATCTTATTTTTGTGAGGAAAATTATTTGTAGTCTATTGTGATCACCAAGTATTGTTTGTGATCATTAGATCACCAAGATTGTAATCTTTTCTTTACTTTGACTTTGTGCTTATCCCTCTTGTATAGAGGTGATTGTGCTTGAGTTTTAGCTTTGTGCCTATCCCTCTTGTGTAAAGGTTTGTGTTTGAGTTTTGACTTTGTGCCTTATCCCTCTTGTGTATAGGTGATTGTGTTTTGGCTTTGTGCCTATCTCTCTTGTGTAGAGGTGATTATGTTTGAGAGAGGAGTAGCCTACTCCAAATGTATTATTAAAATTCCTCAGTGGAGGTCCCTTTGTAGAAGGTCTTGTGTAGACATAGTGGAAATCCTTTTGTGTGAAGGCGGGGATGTAGAGCAGTGGCTCGAACCTCGAAACATATCTTGTTGTTTGTGTTTGATCCACTATCTCTTTATTGTATCTCTCTTATATCTCGCATTGCTTTATATTGCACATATTCATATGCTAGTTATAGTTTGTGTATGTCCACACTTATGTTGAACCAAAAGCTTCATATAACACCTCAACTCTTAATCTAGAGGAATCTCAAGGAGATAGTCCAGAGCCCTTCACCAGGAATTCGGTCACACTCTTTGGTTATACTTAGTGTGTTGCAATTGAGTTTTTAATTTCACATCATTTGTCTTGAGATTAGCTAGTACACCTATTCACCCCCCTCTAGATGTATTTCATCTTGTTGGGATTAAGACGCTAAGTGGTTACTCATCAAATATTCAAAGTCTCGTTTCAATGAAAGATCTAAAGCTTGTTGGCTTGAAATCTCATAATTGTCATGTATTAATGTAACAGTTACTACGTGTAGCTATATGTTCTGTATTGCCACAATATGTTTATCATGCCATTAGCCGACTTTGTTTTTTCTTCAATACAATATGTAGCAAGATAATTGACCAAACAAAGCTGGAAGAGTTGCATAATGATGCTGTGGTTATATTGTGTCAGCTTAAGATGTATTTTTCACTTTTATTTTTTGATATCATGGTGCATCTAATGGTTCATTTGATCAGAGAGACTTTGTGGTTCGGTCTTCTTAAGGTGGAGCTATTTATTTGAGCGATACATGAAAATATTAAAAGGGTATGTGAGGAACCGAAATTGACCTGAAGGTTGTATTGTTGAATGTTACACCTATGAAGAGGCAATTGAATTTTGCAATAAATATTTATCAAATGTTAAAGGTATAGGACTTCTTAAGAGGGTTTGTATTAAGGTAACAAATGACTTTGGTTAAATTAGACAAAATGTGGTTACTGTCAGTAAAGATTTATTGTGTCAAGCACATAAATATGTCTTGAATAAATTGATGAAGTACAACCTTACATAAGTGAGTATATGGACTATATAAGGCGCATCAATCCATCAAAATCAATGAGGGAGAACAGGGTAATAGATGAACATAATAAATCGTTCATTAAGTGATTCTGAAATCAAGTTGCTGATCAATTGACGACTAAATCAATTTGTATTTCTAGAAATTTGAGATGGTTAGCTCATGGGCTTCGCATGGACATCTTATTTTACTGTGGGTATCCTACAAACGGTTATTATTTTTACACAAAAGCACATGATGATAATTGTACTGTATAAAAAAGTGGAGTGACCTTAATGGCTCAATCAATGCATATTTCCAACGCTAAAGACAACAAGCCCGTATTTGCAAGCATGTCATACTATGGGGTGATCGAGAATATATGTGAGTTAGATTACACCATATTTTTTGTTCCCATATTCCGGTATAAGTGGGCGAAAAATAATAATGGCATCAAAGCCGACGAGTAAGAATTCATTCAAGTAGATCTTAACAAAGAGGGTCACAGAAAGGACACATTCATATTGATATCACAAGCAAAATAAGTATTTTACATCACAGATCCTGCTGATAATAAAGGTCTATTATTCTCTCGACGAAGCCAAAAAGTACACCTGATTGTGATGACATGAACGATATTGGAGATGATATTGATGATATTTCCTCTTTTTCACTGGGATTAAAACAGGGGATAATTGTGATGATGATGATTGGAATAATAATGTCAAGGACAACGAGTTGTATATATGAGAAGATCATTTTGAAGGAATATTGATAGAGAAAATTTATAAAAACAGAAAAAAGATATAGGTCTATTTATTTTTTCACACGAAATATTTATTTGTTCAATAGTTTGCATATTTTTTTCTATTTACTTATGAAAATTATTGTTTCTTGCTTTCATATATTATTGATTAGATTCTAATTTTTTTGTATTTATGTTTCTTAACGGGCATATGGATTCAAGAGATGGCAGTGGAAGTGGTAGTACCACAAAGAAGAGGACTCAAGGCATTACTAAGATGCGTGATCTCATCTTAGTAAGGAATCAGGGAAAAAAATTTTATATGGAGTTCAATGAGAATAATCAAGCGATTGAAGAATTCGGTAAAAAGTTGATGAGTTATCTTGAATGTGTGGCTCTTCATTATGTCCCTATTGAGATCCTCAATTGGCATCAGGTTTCTGAAGAGATGAAGAATAAGATCTGTGATGATATTTTTGTAAGTAAATTTAGAATAATTTAATTGTTTATATAAACTATATCAATTATTCATTAAGTGTAATAATATTTTTTGTGATATATTCCAGACTATATTCGAATTGGATGAGGGAAATCGACATTGTTTACTAATTTCTGTGGGAAAACGTGAAGGCAGTTTAAAAATATGTTGATAAGGGAGTTCATCAACAAAGGTAAAACAAAAACCCCTCCTTCGGATTATGATTTCATTGATGAAGAAGTTTTGGACTGATTCTTATTCAGCGTACTACTATAGATTTTCAGGTTAATATAACATAAATACAAAAATTGTTATATTATTGGATTAATATTTGAAAATTAAAGGTTTACTTAATAATTATTTTTTTAATAGGTTTTAAGTAAGAAGAATAAAGTTATTCAGGAATTGAATATATATCCCCACACACTATCTCATAAAGAGGGATATGCCCAGCTTGAACAAGAACTGGTAAGAGTATATTTTGTGTTGATTTTTAATATTTACATATTTTTTTGTTAATTATTACTTATATTTTATTCATATATTTTGTACAATAGATATCCAAAGATCAATTGAGGATGATTCATCTGAATCCTCAATTTTCTTACTTAAGTTGTGGGTTAAAGTTAGGATTAAATAGATGGTTCATACATAAATAATGATAGTCAATCTATTACAAATCAAATTTTAAGTGTTTACAATGAAATTGTCATAACTTTTTCACTTGTTTGAAACCTGTACAAGTGCTGATTATCAATTTTTTTAGGACTATCTTTCTCAGTCGACGTCATAGGGAGACATGCAACCATCTGGTATGAATGATATTCTATTCATGGCATTGGGTAAGCCCGAGCCCCACGATCATGTTAGAGGTGCCAGGCAAGGGAATACCTTGTCCAACTACTTCCATACATCTAGCCGACACCGAAAGGTATTACAAATGATGAGGTTGCTAGATTGGTGAATGTTAGACTTGAAGAAGAAAAGGAGATTCAAGAAGCTGAATGGAAGAGGAGAGAAGATGTCGCGAGAGCATGAGAACATGATTTAAGATCTTCCTTCATGTTTGAAGTGTAAAAAATATGGCGAGAGTTCAAAGGGTATACTTATCCGTCAAGTTATCTGCTGCCCCATCAGTATGATACCACAAGACACACTTATCCTCACACACCACATAGCGACAACGGAAGTTGTTCAATTTTTAAAGATATATCTGCGATTTTAGAGGTAATCTTATCTAATATTTATACACATACATATATATACACACACACATATGCACACCTACACACATACATGCTTAATTGTCATGCTTATTTGTCATGCATATTATTTGGTTATTACAAGATGATTTTCTTTTGGTTGATTTGTTCATCGAACATGAAAATCGCATTGTGGCACACGAAAGAGTTTTCAATACCGGTGATGATCAATTTCTCCACACTGGGCCAATTGGATCCGATAATTTAAGAGTGAGCATTGTGAATCCATTAGATATGGATGCTCTTCTACCAATTTCACATGACGAGATGATAACCGTCCGTGATGTTATTGGTAGTTTCGTGTCGTGGCAAAAGAAACTTATCATTTTGGAAGCACGAGTATGCTTATCAAAATTAAAGTATAAGTCTAAATTTTAAATTAAACATGCACAATCTTAAATACGTAATTTGATTAGTGGCTATTGTATCGTGACGACAAAGACTAAAGGAAGGAGGTGGCACAAACTGTGACTCATAGAGCTTGCACACATTTGTGGAGTCAGTCTATCAGCCAGTGACTCTAGAAAGCAGATTGGCAGTAGTGGCTACGTATGTGTAGGGCATGAAAGATGGATGCATAATCACAGTACACGTGATACAGAGATATTTAGATGAAACTTACCATATACCTCAAATGTAATGACCTCGAAAGGTTCGTAACTCGACAGGAGATAAGCGTGGCATGTATCTATTCGTATGTCAAGTAAGTCATTAATGAATATTTATTTTTAGAAATAAAATATTAATTATTTTATATTTGATATATCTTGCTAATTTCTGATAATTTTAAGTCCATATATGATTGGTGTGTGGAGACGGGCTTGATTTACTTGTATAATTTATATTGTTCATACCATATAGCACATGTGGTTACCCATGAAGATAAAATAGATACGAAAGCTCGATATGACATGAACGCATTGCGAAGGGGTGACCCTGCCAGCCGGTTGTATATTGCGCCATATAATAATGGGTAAGTATTGATTTTTTATAATAAAATTCAATTGTTATTTAATTTAATTTCTCATATATAAATTTATCTTGTATTGGCCATTAGACGTTGTGTGTGATTGACCTGAGCTCTTTTATTGTATATTGGTTGGACTCATTGGGGGCGAAGTGTGAAAACCGGTTAAGAAAAAAATTAATTTGTGAGTGTTTAATCTTATATATATATTTATTAATGCATCAAATACTACTAAAATTTTTCATAACGTCTTTATAAAATATTTATTAATATTCTTATTTAATTTCTAAAATTTATGAAAAGGGCGCTTACCCTTTTCAATCCAAGCCGATAGGGTAAACCTGCTTCATTGAAGAGGATTCAGGTAATTTTTTCAGAAATCGACGATAAAATTTTATGTTTTAACTTTTTCTTAACACATTTTTTTAATTCTTATAGTGTTCATATCAACCTGATTCTATTGTATGTGGATAATATATTGTTTGTTTCATGCGTCAAATCATTACATTACAAATTAATCTTATTCCAAAAAAGTATAATCCTCTGAACGAAATTAAATTTATGTTTTATGTTAGTGTAAAAATTAACACAAATAAAAATTGAATATGTTTACAGTTCTATAAAGATAAAATTGCATATACAGATCAAGAATTGAAGGAAGTTCAGAAAGAGTGGGTGAAAATCCGATGAATTATATTGATAGGAAGTAATTTTTTTGTGAATCTTGTATTCAATGCATATGTTATGTATTGTTAAAATCCCATTACAGGGTAGATCGAGTGAAAGTACCAAGGATCGATGCATTGTATTCTTTCACTAGAGATGGCGTATATTGTGTTAAGGTATCCTTTTTTGTTTTTTAAATTTACGCATGTTTTCATTTTGGTGATATTTGGTGCATGTTTTTTTTTTTTGTGCATGTTTGGTGTTTGTACACACACATGTATTTGAAATTTGAAATGAATGTTTGGTGCATGTACACACACATGTATTTGAAATTTGAATATGAATGTTTGGTGTATATTTCGTGCATGCACACATACATATATTTGAAATTTGAATATGAATGTTTGGTGCATGTACACATACATGTATTTGACATAATGAAGGTTTATTTGGAATTTGAATATGAAAATTGTAAGAGAAATTGTGTGTCTTCTCATTGCTCTTAGAAAATCTAATTTATTTTTCTAGCCTCAATGTCTTATGCATTATGCAGGTGAAAAGCTAAATGATGATCAAAAGTTAAATGATGCAAAGAGAAAGCTCTTTCTCTGATTTATTTGACTGATAGGTTCTTGTTCATGTTGCAATTCTATTTACACTTACTGTGTTTGTATTCTATTCTATTCTGGACGTGTTGATATATATTATGGATGTGTTTATGTTAGATTCTGTTAAATAAGTGATCAAATAAGTTCTATTATGATATTGTATATGATATTCTGTATTGGTGTACATGACATTCTGTTTGTATTGGATTCTATATGGCATGTGTGGTGTGTGTTCAATATATATGTGTGTGGCATTCTTTTAATATTTTGTACTGTGTGTGTCTGCATTGGTTGGATTCTATATGTATTTTTTACTGTGTGTGTGTGTTTATATATGCTAAAATAAATTTAAAAAAATTATAACATATACAATGTCGATTTTAAGCCGACGTCGTATATACTTTCCATGTCGGTTCTTAAACGAAGCAATGTGAAAAGATAACTTTCTATGTCAGTTATTTTATGAACCTACGTGGAAAGCAACCTTTTCACGTCGGTTCTTTTAAGAACCGACGTGAAAAGTATACTTTCCACGTCGGCTAATAACAACCGATGTTTAGCCGACGTGGAAAGGTTACGAGTTAAACACCAATGTGAAAAATAAATTTATTTATAACGTCGGTTATTTAAATAACAAACGTTAAATATTTATTTTTAATGTCGGGTGAAACCGATGTGAAAAGTTGCACACTTTCCACGTCACCTAGATAGACGTCGGGTATTTTTTTTTTAACGTCGGTGATAAACCGACGTGGAATGCCTTTTCTGTACTGATGAATACTCCCAGCACCAATGATCCTCTATTGCTTAGAGTGTCTGTGCTGATAACGTTTTGTAAAATTTAAAGGAATAAGACAAATAATAAACCAACAAGTTTATACACAAAATAAGAGTAGAGAAAAAACTTTCTTCCTTGTATGTTATTCAATCATTTAAACACCTATTTATAAGTATATATAAGAGGGACATGAGAAGACATAAGTTACAAGCTCATATATGAGAGGGAGAGTAAAGAACAACCTCTTAATCATTAGCATAGTGGGAGTAACGTTACATAGTGGGAGTAATTGTGAAAGTTACATGGTGAGAGTCATGGTGGGAGTAATGATAAAAGTTCATGGTGACAGTAATAGTGGGAGGTGTAGGGACATCCATATTTATTATTATTTATAACATATATATATTTATGTAGTAGTAATAAAATATACAGATAATATATATTAATTATAAGTATCTTATTTTGAGTATATAGATATTTTGATGACATTTAATTGCCTTGCGTTAGTCTCTAGTCTCCACAAGATATTACTTGATGGCTTTATTAGATTTTTATTTTTCATGCATTGCTTTTATTACGAGCATATTTAGTAAGCTCCATTTCTGTAAAGGCATTCTGATACATCTTTTTTCTGATTTCTGTTTAAAAGAGAAAATGAGAGGGAAATTACATATTTTCCTTAATTATTTGACTGTTTTCTTTGAACACTTCTTTTTTAATCCAAAAAATCATGAGACTATATATATGTCATTATGTGACTCTAGCCACATTTATGCTGGGTTCAAAAAGGAATTTCTCAAAAACTATTGAAAACTTTACTATAAGTATTCAATTCAGTGAGGTTTAGCTGTTTGGATGCACGGAAGTGAGTGAAAGAGAGAAAGTGGAAAGTAGGATTCTTTTTCTTCTAGAAAATGAGACATTGTGTTTCTTTCCGATATTTGGATGGTAATTAGGAAGTATAATTGAAAAAGTGTAATGTATTTTTCGGTGTTTAGTTCGTAATGTGGAAGTACAAGTTGAAAGGTTGATCACAAAGCTGACCGTAAAAAAATATTAAAATAAAAATTAATTATGAAAAAATTGTACTGTAATGAAAATGCAAGTAAGATTCACATGACCACAAAATTAATATTTTTGAGTTACAACTTATTACAAATGAGATTTACATGACTATAAAATAAACTATAGCACTTTGGAAGTGAGAAAATGTTGTGTAAAAAGAAAAAAAGAAAAAAAGAAAATAAAATAGGTTTTTTTTTCATTTTCTTTTTTTGATGTTGGATGGACAGCAAATTGAAACTGGTTCCCACTTTCTCACTTCCGCCCACTTTCTTGAATCCAAACAGGGCCTTAACTATCAGTCAATTTTTGTACGTTGAGAGTGGGCAAGTCGTGAGGGAATCATGTTTTTTTTTTTAAATAAAAATCGTAGTCCGGTCCTTGAACCTTCCATCTCTCATTTTCCAAGCTACGTCTCAATAGCTGGCCATTGTACTCTGCACTCAAATAAATCTGTTGCCCATCAAATTAGGGTTCAGTTTATGTGTGTGAGCCACATACACATACAATAAGAGAGCCAATTACGTGAATTAGAATTCTTATAATCTCTTATAATATGTGTGTGAGGCCCATACACATAACATGTTATAAGAAGATTAATACACGTGTCAATGCGTGATTGACCCTCTTATTGTATGTGTGTGTGGCTCACACACAAGAACCGAACCCCACCAAACTATATTAATTTGACTGTGGTGCGAAACTTCTCTTTTCCTTTGTTCTAAATCTTTGGTGGGGATTTCGATTAGGTTGAAAATGTTGTGCGCAGCGGTCGGGGAAACACAACAACCACCCTTGAGGAATCCGCCCACCTGGCTGAGACTCGATGCAGGCGGAGAAAACAACCAACACAACAGGAACAGCAACCAATAGAGAAAAGCAATCAACACACAAATGTAACGAGGTTCGGCAACGTGCCTACATCCTCGGGGCAAGGGAGAGAGATTTTATTAATTCAACAATCAATATAACTAATACGAGAGAACTTGAAGAATTCTTGGAGATACTTCTTAGGATACAATACATGAGGACTCTTGCCTCTATTTATAGCCACAGAGTCCCTGGATTTATGGAAACCCAGGTTAGATTCGATCCCATCCAGAAAAGGAATCCGAATCCTAAAAGGAAAGTCCAAACGCGCCTGTCGGTCAACCGGCCGGTCGACCGACCCATGCCACGGTCGACCGGCCCGGTCGACCTTGCTCAACTGAGAGTGAGACCTTGTCAGTCGGTCGATCGCTCCTTCTTGTGCACGCTCGTGCACGCCGGTCGACCGGGTGGTCGACCGGCCTCCTCCACCGGTCGACCGGGCGGTCGATCGGGAGCACTTCTGGCCTGCTCCATGCGCCGTTTCTCGCTCCTTTGTCGTCCGATCTCTGTGCTACCTTCTTCCACTCCTCTATCTCCTCTCTCCCATAATTCTCCACCTCGGTGAAGATTTTTCAAATCTGAGCTGATCTCCAACGAACTCCAGTCTATCACCTGGCGAAATCGACATACGATCTCGACGAAATCGACACACGATCTCGGCTTGCGCGCTCCGGACGAAATTGACACACGATCTCAGGGAAATCGACACACGATCTCGGCTTGCGAACTCTGGACGAAATCAACACACGATCTCGGCGAAATAGACAAACGATCTCGGTGAAATCGACACACGATCTTGGCTTGGAATCTGTAGCTCAGCTATCCAACTAGAATGCACCACACATGCCTTCCCTACACTTCACCTTAGGAGAACTTCCATACATGCCGAACACCGAACGTGGCTCCTACTCCGCAACTTCACGACCTCACGAAAAACTCATCATGAGCCAACACTGACTCTCCAACTGACTAGCTCTATCTAGTTTACATGTCTTCAGCTGACGGTCCAACCAAGTCTGAGTAGAGCACATCGAATGCCATCATCGGCGTCAACAAATGGATGCACACCCCTCCTATGCAAGCTCAACATCTTCTCACCAGAAGATTAACCTGTTCATCGAGATCACAACACCTCACCTCTACGTGAAGTCCAACTCTTCACCTCTACGTGAAGTCCAACCAACCACAACACTTCACTTCTACGTGAAGTCTTTCCACCTCTACGTGAAGTTCCAATTGCCACAACTCTTCACTTCTATGTGAAGTTCCAATCAGCTTCTCGAGAACCCAAACAGCTTCATACAGGTTGCATCACCAAATGGTTGCGCCTTTTCGGCTGCCTACGTACCTTGCCCAAAGGATCAAGCCAACCGTAGTTCATTCAAATGAGCTCCATCAAGCTCAAGCATTTGTACCTGAATCTGCAGCAACGAACCTATCGGCTGAGTCATATGAACCTCCTCACGACCATCATGAAGAACAACGGCCTTCAACTTGAGCTTGTTGCGATTACAAGCTTGAGATTCATGCTTCTTTACCCACAAGTGTGTTTTACCTTGGTTCCAATGGCTGCAAACAACTCGACATTCTGATCAATTCTACAACCTGTTCAGCATCGACCCTGGCTACATGATCTCTGAAGGTTCACCTAGAGGGGGGTGAATAGGTGATGGCTAATCTAATGGTCACTTAATGACAAATAATGCGGAATTAAAAACTATTATGACCTAAACTAAACTCTTACACTAAATACCACGTATAACACAAGAGTGTAGCCAAATTCCCCGTGAAGGGCTCTGGACAAACTCCTCTAGATTCCCCTTGATAAGGTTGAGGTGCCGCGTTGGCTCTCTTGGTTAAATACAAGTGTTAGCAAACAATCCCAAGCAAGTATTACAATTAAGCACACAATATATAAAGCATGTAAAGATAAACACAATTGAAGCATGCAAGATATAAATAAGAGACAAAGAGAGAGAGAGAGTGAGCAATCGCAAACACAAGGGATTTGTTTCGAGGTTCGAGCACACTTGCTCTACATCCCCGCCTTCGACACACGAAGGATTTCCACTATGCTTGATCCCAATGGATCACTCCTCGGTGCCGCAACACCTACAATCCCTCGGACTCTCTAGTCCCGTACACACCGCAAGCCCACCGGCTCGCCGAGCCGCACCTCAAACAAAGAGTTCACACATGAACTCTAAACAACCGCGAACGCACTCGTCCGCCTCCTCAAGAAACAAAGATGAACTTTGATGATCACAACTCTTGGTCACCTAAAATCCTCTCACAAAAACACTCCTATAAGATGAATGATCAATGGATTGCTCAAGTGTTTGTGTGAGAAAACAAGGAAAGAGATGGTGGAGGAAAACTCAAGAAATTCTCTTTTTAACACTCTTGATAAACTCTCCTTTTGATTGGAAATATTTGCTCTCAATTTTGTGAAGAAAAACCTCTTGAAAGAGTGGGAAAAACTGGCTCAAAGTCCACTAGAAATCTCAGAGAAAAACAATGCCCAAACCCCCAAATTTATAGGGCTAGAAAAACTAGCCGTTGGGGTCTGTCAGGCCTGTCGGTCGACCGTCCGGCCGACCGGCCAACGGTCATATTTCAGACTGTTTGTGCCATCGGTCGACCGGTCGGTCGACCGAGCCAGGATACAGAGAGCAAGTCTCTCTGTCCGGTCGACCGCCGGGTCGACCGGGGCCTTTCCAGAGATCAGAGCTCTCTGGACGGTCGACGGGTCGGTCGACCGGCCCTCCTGTCAGAACTGGCGTGCACATCTGTGCACGTCGGTCGACTGGGTCGGTCGACCGGCTATAGCCAGGACAGAATTGTAAGGGATTTAAAACTTGGTCTTTTTGGTTCAAATAAAATCCCATAAAATACTGAAAAATCTATAAAAATAGTTTTATCAATATACTTTGATAAATAAACATGCTTGCACAAAATCAAGACATGTTATAAATGATTTGAACTATTTTTGTAATATGGAAAAATTGGCTCAAATGAAAATAGTATTTTCCAAAACTTATTTTTCCAAACTTTGTTTTTCCAAAACATCTCCAAATACAAAAACAAGATATTTAAACAACTTTGAAAGCATAGGGTGTATGGATATGATCCACTACACAAATATGGTGAAATATCTATGTTTTTGACATTAAGCTCTTAAAATAGGTTTTGGTTAAAACATGTAAACTTGAATACCAAAAATCAAAATAGTATTTTTCCAAAGTAAAAATTCTTTTCTAAAACAAACTAAATCAAGAGTGTGTGTGTATATGTACTTGAGCAATCCACCAACTACTCTATCCTTTACATTTTAACTAAAACAAAATCTTATAAAAACAAACTAGACTCAAGTCTTCATCTTCTTGAAGTCTTCACTTGAAGCCTTCTTGACTTGGTCCAAACACCGTGCTAGCTCCAAAACTTGTCTTTAAATCCTTTGTTGAAGCTATGCACCTACTAAGATCTTGATCATGAATCTGTCACTAATTAAACACAAGATCATTAGTACTATAACTACATGAGTTGATCATCATCAAAACTAGAGTGATGGGCCTTCGGGCCAACAATCTCCCCTTTTTGATGATGACAAAACTCATGAAGTTAAATATGCATGGATTAAAGTAAAGCTTCAAAGAAGCTCCCCCTTAACTCATGCATCTCAAATAAACAAAATAAATATGCAATGAGGCACATAAACATGTATGCAAATGTAGGAGTAAACATGCTAATCAAGCATAAAACAAAATCACAAAATCTTTTTCTCCTATTTGCAAAACAAAACATATATGCATAAACATAAATTATTTTACCAAAAGCATGCATATATACCAAATACCTCTCCCCCTTTTTGTCAATCATCAACAAGAGGTTAAGGTAAAAACAAAACCAAATAAATTTTTCTCCCCCTTTTTGTCCAAAACAAAGAACCAAAGAAGGGGTAAATCAAATCAATCAAGAAGGGTTATATGCGATATACATTCATGAAGAGGAAGACGCTAAGTTAGCTTCCCTACACATATGCATTACATGAAGAAGGGATGACAAGCCCCAATTCACACAACACATATTATGTAATGCATAAGAGGAGATGTGAAGCTCCCCCTACACACGTGTACCACATAAAGAAGAGTTGTCAAGCTCCTCAATATACAATACACTCAACATGAATCTATATGTAGAAGAAATGTTAAGCTCTCCTTGCATATAGGCAATACAAATCAAAACATTATTTTTAATAATTCTTTATTAAAACAAATTTTGAGATATTAAATAAACATAATTTTTTTTTAATTTTGATACCAATTATAAAACATAATGCATAAGCTTAAAAAAATTTGAAGTAAGCTTAGCATAAACAAAGTTTGTGCTTTTAAACATGTAAATCGATTTTAACTCAAGCACAAATACAAGACATATATATGTATGAAAATGAGTATACCAATTGAAATTGATACATACATATATAAGAAAACAAAATATGAGTATATACAAAAATAGAATCAAATTGATACCAATTGAAATGATTCAATGATACCAATTGAAACGATAATAGGATCATGTGTGTATCTCATAAAACATTGAAGAATAAATAACTAGTTAAATTAATTTTTGAAAAACTAGTTAAAGATCCTTCAAAGACATAAAACCAAATCATATGTATTTCATGAATCATACCAAATACAAGAATTGACACTCGATCTATGAAGCTCAAAAAATGTTCATGAATCAAAGTCATGACAAAACAAGTGAAGTAGAGTGTACAATAATCATGTATATAGCATTTTCATGAAAATAGTTAAGGCTCAAAATGATCAAAACAAATTATTCATTTTATTTTATCAAACAAAACATGAAAATTTATTTTTCATCTTAAAAACAAAACAAACTTCTAGGTATATGTATGATTTATCTAAATCTAACAATATGCATACATATCCCAAACATAAAAGAGTCTATTAATAGTATTTGCATGAAGGCAAGAGACTCAAAAAGGATATACATGTATATTTATTAGATTTGAATAAAAAATGCATATACATGAAGTAAAAACATGAAAATAGGCAAAACAAGTGTAAATGAAAGAATCATCAAAACTAGGCTATACATGTGCATATAGTGGGTACAATTGAGTAGAAGTGCAAACGTATATGAATCAAATGTTGCTCACTACTTGTACATGTATAAATTCAAGTTTTAATAGAATCTACATCTAAACAAGTTATATACCTCATGAAGCACAAAAACAAACAAAACATGAACATGCTATATGATATTACAAATGAATAAGCATGTAAATAAATTAGGAGTTTAGAAATAGTTACCAAACAAAGAACTATTCCAAATCTCCAAACATGGTGGTTGACCCACCAAACCTCCTTGATAGCGATGCATCCATATATGTGTCCATCAAGTCCAAGTGCATCCACCATCAAGGCACCAAATCTCTCACGTCGTGTGAGATCCCTCACCTACATCAAATACAAAAGGTGGGGACTTTGGTACCCATTTTCTTTGGGTCCTTGAGGGTTAGCTTTGTAAGGCACCCAAACATTTTTATTATTAGCAAAATTAAAATGATGCAACTTGTCAAAATAAAATTTTGCTAAATGGCCTTTGCGGTCACAATGTGTACACTTGTACACCTTAGGATGCTTATGTGTGTGAGTGTGATCATGACGTGCAACATAAGCATATGCATGATGAGGATGATGTGCATGAACATGTGGAGCTTGTTTCTTTGAAAACAAGGACTCCAATCTAGTGTGGTTAAATGCACATGAGCTCAAAGTGAAGCTCAAACAATTAATCCTATTTTTTAAAACATTAATCTCACTATTATCAATGGTGGCATGTAAAGCATGGTGAGATATAAAACTATTTTTCTTCTTTTTAGAAACATTTTCTTTTTCTTTTTCTTTCATTTTTCTTTTAAACAAGAGTTTTCATGAAAAACAACTTCCTTTTGTTTTTTCACCAAAACAATTTGATTTTTCAAAGACATATTCCCTTCACATAAATCATTCAATTTAGACAACAAGGAAATATTTTTATTTTTCAAATCTTCATTTTCTTTTTCAATGCATGCAACCTTATTTTCTAATGAATCTTTTTCATTAAGCATGCAATAAAATTTCTTTTTCAAAATTTTATTATATTTCTTAATCATGTCATATTTTTCAAGAAGGAGTTGACAAAAAGTGCTAAGCTCATCATATGACATATCATTTTCATCTACCTCGGATTCGGTAGTTACCTCAAGGGGGTTATCCCTTGGACCATATAGCACAAGTTGGAGGTGTTGCTTCCAACGTCCGAATCGCTCCCGGCATAATATAGATCCTTTTCGCCGAGGGAGGTGATGATGTTCCATGCTACAAAAGCCGAATCAACATTAGAAACCCTAGATAAATAATCATCATTTAGGGTTGACTTTAAAGCATGAAGGGCTTTTGCATTAGCCTCAAAATTCTTACCATTTAAACAATAATCATTAGTGATGGCAAGGTAAACATGAATGCCTAGGGCCTTGAGGTACAAGGACATCTTAACCTTCCAAATTTGGATGTTAAGGATATCAAAGGTGGGTGGTGACATGAAGTCCATGGTGTGTGTATAAAATTTTGTGATTAGCCTAAAATGAGGATCTTTAACTCTAGGTTGTAAGACCCAAATTCAGAGCACTTGGCTCTGATACCAATTGAAGGTTCACCTAGAGGGGGGGTGAATAGGTGATGGCTAATCTAATGGTCACTTAATGACAAATAATGCGGAATTAAAAACTATTATGACCTAAACTAAACTCTTACACTAAACACCACGTATAACACAAGAGTGTTGCCGAATTCCCCGTGAAGGGCTCTGGACAAACTCCTCTAGATACTCCTTGATAAGGGTTGAGGTGCCGCGTTGGCTCTCTTGGTTAAATACAAGTGTTAGCAAACAATCCCAAGCAAGTATTACAATTAAGCACACAATATATCAAGCATGTAAAGATAAACACAATAGAAGCATGCAAGATATAAATAAGAGACAAAGAGAGAGAGAGAGAGTGAGCAATCGCAAACACAAGGGATTTGTTTCGAGGTTCGAGCACACTTGCTCTACATCCCCGCCTTCGACACACGAAGGATTTCCACTATGCTTGATCCCAATGGATCACTCCTCGGTTCCGCAACACCTACAATCCCTCGGACTCTCTAGTCCCGTACACACCGCAAGCCCACCGGCTTGCCGAGGCCGCACCTCAAACAAAGAGTTCATACACGAACTCTAAACAACCGCAAACGCACTCGTCCGCCTCCTCAAGAAACAAAGATGAACTTTGGTGATCACAACTCTTGATCACCTAAAATTCTCTCACAAAAACACTCCTATAGGATGAATGATCAATGGATTGCTCAAGTGTTTGTGTGAGAAAACAAGGAAAGAGATGGTGGAGGAAAACTTAAGAAATTCTCTTTTTAACACTCTTGATAAACTTCCCTTTTGATTGGAAATATTTGCTCTCAATTTTGTGGAGAAAAACCTCTTGAAAGAGTGGGAAAAACTGGCTCAAAGTCCACTAGAAATCTTAGAGAAAAACAATGCCCAAACCCCCAAATTTATAGGGCTAGAAAAACTAGCCGTTGTGGTCTGTCAGGCCTGTCGGTCGACCGTCCGGCCGACCGGCCAACGGTCATATTTCAGACCGTTTGTGCCATCGGTCGACCGATCGGTCGACCGAACCAGGATACAGAGAGCAAGTCTCTCTGTCTGGTCGACCGCGGGTCGACCGGGGCCTTTCCAGAGAGCAGAGCTCTCTGGACGGTCGACCGGGTCGGTCGACCGGCCCTCCTGCCAGAACTGGCGTGCACGTCTATGCACGTCGGTTGACCGGGTCGGTCGACCGGCTATAGCCAGGACAGAACTGTAAGGGATTTAAAACTTGATCTTTTTGGTTCAAATAAAATTCCATAAAATACTGAAAAATCTACAAAAATAGTTTTACCAATATACTTTGATAAACAAACATGCTTGCACAAAATCAAGACATGTTATAAATGATTTGGATTATTTTTGTAATATGGAAAAATTGGCTCAAATGAAAATAGTATTTTCCAAAACTTATTTTTCCAAACTTTATTTTTCCAAAACATCTCCAAATACAAAAACAAGATATTTAAACAACTTTGAAAGCATAGGGTGTATGGATATGATCCACTACACAAACATGGTGAAATATCTATGTTTTTGACATTAAACTCTTAAAATAGGTTTTGGTTAAAACATGTAAACTTGAATACTAAAAATCAAAATAGTATTTTTCCAAAGTAAAAATTCTTTTCTAAAACAAACTAAATCAAGAGTGTGTGTGTATATATACTTGAGCAATCCACCAACTACTCTATCCTTTACATTTTAAGTAAAACAAAATCTTATAAAAACAAACCTAGACTCAAGTCTTCATCTTCTTGAAGTCTTCACTTGAAGCCTTCTTGACTTGGTCCAAACACCGTGCTAGCTCTAAAACTTGTCTTTAAATCCTTTGTTGAAGCTATGCACCTACTAAGATCTTGATCATGAATCTGTCACTAATTAAACACAAGATCATTAGTACTATAACTACATGAGTTGATCATCATCAAAACTAGAATGATGGGCCTTCGGGCCAACAATCTCCACCCGGTGTCACATCCGGTGAAGTCTTCTCTGATGTCAAACCAACTGGAGATGGTGGAGTAGCATCAACCTCCACCCGCTGCGATACTTCCTTGGTCTCCGTCCTCTCCACCTGCTGTGAGACGGTAGACTTCAACACTGAAGTCTCATCAAATTTGACATGCCTACTCAACACGATCTTCTTGTTTTCGGGGTCCCACAACCTGTAGCCATTCCTTTTGACACCCAAAAACACAAACCTCTTTGCTCGCGGATTCACCTTGTCATCCTTCGCACTGAAGTAGGTCGGACTTCTAAATTCCCGCAGCAAACCATAATCTTGAGCAGCTTTCCCAGACCAAATTTCTAATAGAACTTTACCTCCTATCGCAGTCGATCCATTTATGAGATGGCTAGCATACACAATCGCCTCAGCCCAAAACGATTTGTCTAATCTTGCATTAGACAATAAACACCGAACCTTCTCCAGCAGGGAACGGTTTACTTTCTTAGCCAACCCATTTATACCTTTTGTGAAGTGAGTAGCAATATCGGTGTTCTGGCCAAATTGTAGGAATTGGTTCATGTCTCTTCCAACATTACCAATCTGTAGCTCCTTGATCTTCCTACCAATCTGCTTCTCCATTCTTCCTCTCCACTTCACCAACATATCTAGGGCACACCTTTGTCTCATGGGATATATCCAATAATGCCTAGATAATCTATCAACAAAAGAGACAAAATACCTGTGACCTCCAAGCAATGCAGTCTTAGCAGGTCCCCAAACGCTTACGTGAACACAATCAAGAAGACCTTCTGAGTGGTGAGTACTGGTGCTGAATTTACCTTCTTCTTGTCCAGAACGCTGTGTTCACCTTCCAAGTTGCAGGTAGCAACACCTTTCAATGATCCCTTCTTTGCAGGAGCTTGCAAAGACCTTTCATCTCCATGTCCGACCTTCACCTGCCAGACCTCCGTGCAACCATCATCTGAAGAACTAGAAGTCTCCACCTGACCTGTAACCGTACTACCCTTCAAGTAGTAGAGATTGTCCCAGCGAACGCCCTTTATCACCACCATCGAGCCTTTGATAATCTTGAGAACACCATCTCGAACAGATATCACCAGACCCAATGCTTCCAAAGCGCCAACAGAGATAAGATTCCTTTTGAGTTGAGGTACATATCTTACCTCCTTCAATTCTCGTACTATCCCATCATCCATCTTGATACGGACTGTACCCATCCCTTCTATATTACACGGATGATCATCACCCATGACCGTGTAACATCCATCCAGCTTCTCAAAGCTAGAAAATCAGGCCCTATTCGGACACACATGATAGGTGGCTCCGGTATCAAAGATCCACTCAGCATTATCTGAGTTACAAACAGTAGGGGTAGTAACAAAGAGAGAGAATACCGATGAGTCCAAATTTGATCCATCTGCCTGTGAGGTACTGCCTTAAGTACTGACCACCTTTGCAAGATTTTCCTCAGTCTTAGACTCCACCTTCTTACCTTTGGCCTTCGGGCATTCAGCTTTCCAGTGTTCTAATTCCTTGCACAAGGCACACTGATTCTTCTTCAGATTTCTGAAGCCTGATCTGGACTTTGATCTCTCCCGATCGTCTCTTCCCTTCCTATTAGAACTTCTGCCTCTTACCTCCAATGCCTCTGCTGTTGTGCTTCCCGAAGAAGACAGTCGGTCCTATCTCCTTGCTTCATAAGTCACAAGTGCAGCAGACATCTCATCGTAGTTAAGGGATTGTCTTCCATTGAGAAAAGTAAGAGTAAAGGCCTCATACTCTTCCCTAGGAAGAGAGTTCAAAAGAATTACCGCCTTATTCTCTTCACTAGTCTCCACATCCACATTAACTAGATCTGTAAGAAGCTTCGCGTAGCAGTTCAAGTGTTCATCGACGGAGCATCTACTTTGCATCTGAAACCTATAGAGCTTACTCTTCAACTGCAATCGCGATTCTATACTCTTCGTCAGATACTTCCTCTCCAGGATCTCCCATAGCTGCCTTGCAGATGTCTCATGCAACACTTGATACTTGATGTCTTGTGTCAGACAAGACCTGATCAAGCCACACGCCGAACGATTTATCTTGTCCCAATTTTCTTCCGTCGTTGATGCACGCTTCTTCTCTAACCGTAGAGTGACTTCGAGGTTTGATGCCGTCAGCGCATCCATAACCTCACACCTCCACATATCAAAGTTGTTCGTCCCGTTGAACTTCACCACATCAATCCTTAGATGTGGATTCATGGATCTCACCGATGTACTTTTTTCAGCAATCTTCTCAACTGATTCCTCAGACCAATGTGGAAACAAACAGAGGATAAAACAAACTAGATAAAGACAGGATCTTTACCTCCACGTGAAACTCTCGAAGAGTTTCCGAAGCAATCTACTCCTCCAAATTGATTCCTCGAGCACTTTACACGCTGTTTTGAGATCGACACACGATCCCACAAACAGTTCCAACGCTGATCCGAGATCGACACACGATCTCCGCCAATCAGCAACAGATGCCCTTCGAATCAACAGATGATCCCACGTCGAACCTGGGATGCTCTGATACCACTTTTTGTGCGCAGCGGTCGGGAAACACAACAATAACCCTTGAGGAATCCGTCCACCTGACTGAGACTCGATGCAGCCAGAGAAACAACCAACACAACAGGAACATCAACTAATAGAGAAAAACAATCAACACACAAATTTAACGAGGTTCGACAACGTGCCTACGTCCTCGGGGCAAGGGAGAGAGAGATTTTATTGATTCAACAATCAATACAACTAATACAAGAGGAAAACTTGAAGAATTCTTGGAGATACTTCTTAGGATACAATACATGAGGGCTCTTGCCTCTATTTATAACCACAGAGTCCCTGGATTTATGGAAACCCAGGTTGGATTCGATCCCATCCAGAAAAGGAATCCGAATCCTAAAAGGAAAGTCCAAACGCGCCGGCCGGTCGACCGGCCGGTCGACCGACCCATGCCACGGTCGACCGGTCTGGTCGACCGCGCCCAACCGAGAGCGAGCCCTTGTTAGTCGGTCGACCGGGCCAGTTGACCGCTCCTTCTTGTGCACGCTCGTGCACGCCAGTCGACCGGCCTCCTCCACTGGTCGACCGGGCGGTCGACCGGGAGCACTCCTGGCCTGCTCCATGCGCCGTTTCTCGCTCCTTTGTCGTCCGATCTCTATGCTACCTTCTTCCATCTCCTCTATCTCCTCTCTCCCACAGAAAATGGAACAGGAGACAAATGCAACATAGGATTGTGATGATATATGTTTACCATTGTCACCACCATTGTTGATGCCACCACGCAGACTAGATGATAAAAGGAAAAAAGAATTGCACGCTCGGTCATTGATGCCCCTCATTGATGCCCCCCACCCATGAAGGGTGATGTTAAGGGGCTGCTTGTTTTCTATGACCGTCAAATCTACTTTACTAAACATAACACCGATATAAGAGTATAAATGATGGCAAAAAGGATTGTTGGTTTTAAAAGTGATTTTATTCATCTCGTCACAATCCTCATGAGAGATTGTTATTAAGTCAAAAAAGAGAGTTGTTTTCAAAAATTGGTTTTATTTTGAAAGGATGATCCATCTTCAAAAAGACATCCAATAAGAAACTTACACCTTCCTTTTATGTGCACATTTTAGTTTATTGTCTCGCCCCCTTTCCCGCTCTTCTGCACTCAATTTCATGAGGAATGCATCATTTTCATTCATAATTGTTTCTTCTCTGCTTAATTTAATTAATACTAGAGCCTCTTTTCAATGAGAGACTAAAATCTGAATCCTGTCATCCTAATTTATATAAATTTATTTTCAAAAAAGAACCTCTTTTCGATTCATGAAAATAACAAAAAAAATCTTTTTTTTTAATTTTTTCTAGCATTTACAAACGCTCGGGAAAGCGAATTCTTGACTAAAATTCTTGAATTCTGACCGAAATTACTGTTGGGAAAAATCTTTGAAAGTTCAAGGGGGTCTGCTTAAATTCTAACTTCAAGAATTGTGAAAACTGAGCCCTAGTGGTTGGATTCTTCTTCTCTATATCTTTTTCTTTCTTTCTTCTATTTATTTTTTAATTCAGGAAGATAAATGTGGGTTTCATGAGAAATGGGTTTTATTTGCATTAATTTGCTCATGGTACCAGTAATTAAAAATGGTCAAAAATGTTGGGATTGAAACTAAAGAATTTTTTTTGAATGAGATAACAAGCTTTAAAGTATAAATGCAAATTTTTATTCTTATGTAATGCAATTTTTTTTTTTTTTGGGTTTTCTCGAATAATACGTATTTAATGAAAAACTAGTATTTGAAAGTTTTAGCTGCACGTATTCCTAGCTTAGTAAAAATGAAGGTATAGCAATATATCAAATGAATTTGCATTCGTTCAAAGACATAAAATGTCGAGATTTATAATCATTATGTATAGTTTCCGTCTCTTTTTTCTTTTGGCCCAAATTCATACTTAGCCTGACTTGCTGTCTCTTTGTCATGATTTTAAATTTATGCACCGTGAATTACATATCAAGATTTAATGTCTAATTTATGTATTTAGTTTCTAACTTACATGCTGACCATCTATCATAAAGTGCAAATGATGTATATTACAATAATTTTAGTTAGTCAACTAGTTTTGATTTGTCAAATGTTGGAAGAAATTGAAGAAACCAATAATTGAAATGTTTGTTTGCACCTATATATTCCTAATTTGCTGAAATGTAGGACATAACAATATTATGTGGCAGGCATGATTTGCATTCAAATATATGAGGTTTATTTTTACAATTTCTCATTTCTCTACTCATTCACGTAGCGTGACTCCTCGTCATCATGCTTGAATTTTAATTTATGTAGCATGGATTTTGTATTTCAAGACCATCCATCAACTATAAAATGCAAATTATGTGTGTTACAATAATTTTAGTTATTCAAATGATTTCAGTTTAGAAGACAAATATGAGTGGAACTTGCCAAGTGCACTGAACATGAAAGTTATTAGTTGAAATTGATGGAATATTGGAGGAAATTAAAGAGAATATTATCTTCACATGTAACTAGAGAGCTCCATGTAGGTTTTGCGTGCTGATTGAGGCTAAACCTGCACACAAAATACGAGATTATAGAACTTAAGAAAGGAAATGTGCAAGTGCTCAATACTTCCGCTATAGCAAGTGGCTAATGCGGGTCGTGATCCACAAGGAGGGTTTGCGATGGAAGCGTTTACAGTTTTATTGAAATCTTATGAAAATAAGCGAAGGTTCTTCTCTGTTTTTAAAGTTAAGAAAATGGAAAAGAAAGTTGTTAAAGTTAAGAAGAAAGCGGGAGATGAAGAAGGTGGAAAATCAGAAAACGATAAAAAGCGACTATGTACAAATGGAATGAGTGGAGAAGAAAGAATGAAAACGGTTTGGAAGAAGTGGTGTTTGTGATTTACTTTACAGAAATGAAAGAAAGAAATAAAAGAGTTACTTACCTTCTTTTCGTCAAATGCTTACCTTGAGATCTTAGCTACGAAGTTACCTTGAATTAGAGGCATTCAGCGCATAGCCCATAAGATTTGAGTATTGGTCTTCATCCACATTACATCATCAAGACTACTTCAAGAATGAAATGATACAGAGAGAGACTCTACTCCATCGTCATGAGCTATCGATGGCACTCGCAATGGCAAGGCTCTTTCGATGCTTCTAGACTCACTTGGAAGACGATTGTACGAAAAAGAAGAGTAAAATAAAAAAGAAGAAGAAGAAGAAGACTAAATAGAAGTACATACACAAAAAGAACATCGATTCGATTCCATTACAATCAAAGAAAAGAAATAAGTCTTACACCGGTGTCACTCAAGCTCAAGCTTCAGTCTTGTTCTTCGATGCAAGTCGATCTCCTCTGAATTACATAAATGAAACCTAAAATTACATAAAAAGAAAGACTAAAAACCTAAACTAAGAAATGAAAACTAAGCTAAATCCTAACTCTGCATTGGCGTCCACTTTCAGCACAGAAAATGCCTTTTTATAGGCCAAAAACCTAACCACCAAGATCCCGGGGAGGTCGGGGGAGTTCACGCTCCCCGTAACTCCCCAGGATTGCCGCAAAAACGCGGCTTTTGCCGCGTTTTTGCGGCAAGGGTGTGGCCAGATGGCCACACCCTGTTGGTGGGTCTGTCCGGGGTCTTCTTCTGGCTTTATCCTTTATTGATTTTGTCGTTTGAGCTCCGGATTCTGACGAAATGGCCTCGGATTCTTGGCTTTAACCGATCGATTCTGAGAGGATTCTTCTCAACCGGTTTCAACCTCTTGATTTTTCCCTGATTTTATGTGTGCGAATTAACTCTGATTTAATTCAGAATTCTGGTGGGCTTTTGGGCTCATTTCTCTTCATCTCCTTAAGGATTGGGCCTGCAAATAAATTAGACAAATAATTAGGACAATGCAGGCTTTTATTCTAAAATAAGTATGGAAATGTGACATTAAATATGCAACTTTAGTGACCAATCACACCCCCATACCTATCTTTTGCTCGTCCTCGAGCAAAACAACTAAGCTATACTAAGGATTATTGGACCACTTTCGCAGGTCACGCGATTGCACTGAGCATGTGCAACAAGCCGTTAAACCTCTAGGTTCCCCCTAGAGGACGAGTTTTGTCTCGTGAGGGTTTTCAGCGGATTGCACCCACAAAATCCATAAAGAAAGGGAAACAAAGAGTTAGTATTTTCGAAAAGCATTTTGAAAGAGAAAAATATTTGGCACATAATTGTAAGATCTAAGCAATCTATAAGTTATAGGAAAACTTAATTTTTCATTCCTAAACTTAGTCTCTATTCAAAAATTTGTTATCAAATTAAAGTAAGGAGTCAAATTGTACTTCTCATCTAATCTATTACTTTACCCTAAGTCATATGCACTTGTGACTGTGAAAATTTTGACTAAGGGTTCATTAACTCTAACTCTTATGCCTTATTTTATTTATATATATATATATATATATATATATATATATATATATATATATATATATATATATATATATATATATATATATATATATGTATATATTTTTGGTGGTATTATTCCTTAGTTTAGGCTTTCTAATCTGCCCATGTAACGAGCCTTTAATCGATGACTCCCAAACCAGACGGTCTTAGGGCACCAGGTGAGAAGACACCCCTAGGACTTAAGGACTCGAGCAAAAAAGGCCACAAAACTAAGGATTTTATTATATGAACCTCTTTTAGGCGTGAATACTTATACTTTATGAGGCACAAATACCCAGCTTAATCAGAGGATTTTTCTTTCCAAACTTGTCTAATCATCTTTCGCATAAATACTAAGGCTTGCTTAGGCCAAAGCACCTAGCTAATCAATAATTAGACTTTTTTTTCTTCCTTTTTTTTTCAAGCTCATCTAATTATCTTTTGCATAAATACTAAGGCCTTCTTAGGCCAAAGCACCTAGCTAATCAATAATTAGATTTGTTTATATATATATAGTTTTTATAAGGCATAAGAATCTTTGTTTTTGAACCCTAAGTGTGTAAGTGTATGAAGTGTGCATATTTCATCAAGGTAAAGATCAAGACCAAATTACTTTGACAAATTTTCTTCCTAACCCTAAAAATCAAACAAATAACCTTCTTTTGACCAAGTATAAGAAATCCTAATTTGGATTTTCCTATTCCTTAAAATTAACTTAATTTCTTACAAAAATAAGTCAAAATATTGTTTCTATTTTTCAAAAAGTTTTTAAAAGTAAAGAAAAATGTCAATTTTTTTTTTATTTTTTTATTTTTTATTTTAAAAAAAGAAAAGTTATGTTAGACCCTCCCCCACACCTATCTCATGCATTGTCCTCAATGTATGAATTAATGCATAGATGCATGAAAAAGAAGAAAGGGAAGGAAAAGGTTACCTTAAGGTGGTGGTTCCGGTGGTGGTCTGATTGGTCCACGAAACATGGCCCAATCAACTTTTCTTGGGTCTCGAAGGAACCCACCAGCACTATCTTTAATATGACCCACTAAAAAGATAAATCCATTAAGGATTTTTATTAAATATTTGACCCCATCTAATTTCCATATTCCATAACTAATTTCGGAGTCAAATTTGTCAACCGCCTCGTCCCAGAATGGAGTATGAAATGTAGAACAGTTGACTTGGACTCAGGAAGGACAGGAACTAATACCGACTCAGGAAGGTGACTTAAGTCAAGTAAAGGTTCAGGAGTCGAAATAGGTTCAGAAATTGGGTCCAAGTCAAGAAATTGAAACTCCAGTCCACATGTATTTTCTAACAATGGAATGTGACTTAATGTGGGTGATTCCAGTTCATGAATGATAGGTGGAGGAATCAAAACTGACTCTAAAACATTACTCAAGTTTGGTAACACAACAGGAGTCAAGATTGATTCAGAAAGTTGAACTGGATCACAGATATGAGAATGTAGGTCACATATCTCATTGACTTCAATATCAAAAAATTGAGAACTTGCCAATTTGTCAATAGGATCTTCAAGAGTGTATAATTGATCAAGTTCAATATGATCCTCACAGATGGGTGATTCAATTTCATTATGGATTGGTACAGGATCCAATGTTGACTCGGGGAAAAGATCGAAATCAGGTGAAGATACCGGAGTCATTATTGAATCAGGATGAAGCATTGAATCACTAAGTTGGGGTTCAAGATCATATTCATTCTCAAGTTCTATTTCAGGAAAAGGAAAACTTGCTAAACTATCAATATATTTTTCAAAATTTGGAGTTTGGGCAAGTTCAAGTGGTTGTTCTAAAATGGAATCTTGATTTCCAAAACTACATGACTCTTCGGCTCTAACAGAATAGTTAGTGACATCAGGACGGTGGGAACGTAGAGATTCGACCATCATATCTATGTCACGATTACGAGTGTTTTGAGCCTGAGTCATGGCTTCAAGCATCTTTTCATAGTTGATAGGTTCATTGTTTTGATGAAAAGATGAAGAATTATCTTGGAAGTGGTAGTGAAATTGTGAGTCCATCAGATTTTGGGATTTGTGTTTGGACTCACGCATACTCATTTCCAAAATTGATGGTTTCTTATTTTGGACGGGTGGAACTGAGTATGACTCTTGAAAATATTATGGACTAGGTGGAGAAGGAGGACAAGGTGGTTGGAAATTATGCTCGGGGGAGGTGAATCCCCACTGACTCGGTGAAGAGTTGAAGTCATTATGGAAATTATAGTTATTAGATGGGGGGTATGGGTCATATTGATTCGGATAAGACCAATCCGGCACACTACGTTGGTCAAAGTTATGATATGCCGGGTTGGTAATATCCAAAAATGAAGCCGGTGTGTAATATGGATTATTATTGTAGTTGAAAAAATTATTATTATAGTCCATATCACACAATAGAATACAAACAAAGAAAAACAAACAAATAAACAAACAAAAAAAAGAAAAAATTCTAGCCTAAGTTAGGGTAGACTTAGGACCTAGACGACTCCTAACTGGTTAGACTGTCCACGGGAGGTCTAATGTAGACTTTAACCATAAGCTAATCAGCCAGGTCAGGGCAAGGTTGGTGGGAGGTTTTCCGTCAAAGACGTTCCTTAATTAAATAACCACCAACCTTCGGGCTTTCGGCCCTCAATCCCTTTCCTAGACACTGATTTTGCAGGAGTTAGATTCTAACATTTTTCCCCCTTAGGATAATCTCCTAAATGAGTCCGAGATGTCCCTAGGGCCGACGTCTACTTTTTATTAAATTAGGCTTGGGTTAGTGAGTGCTTGGGAAAATGATTTGCGGGCTAAGGAAAGGGTGATAAAATCCCCACCTTATCTTATTTATGGGTATGCCCTTAAAATTGAATTGTGCAAGTGTACAAGAAATATAACTAGGATACACTCAAAGCATGAAAATCAAGCAAGAGTTGATTCCTAGTCTACATGCAATGCAAAACGTACCTTGCCTCCAGCACTCTTCAACAGTAAAAGTAAATGAATTGAAAAGACACGTGCCTAGAAATACAAATGTCTAATCAACTTTTAACGATTACAACCAATTTTTTACTGTTTGACTTTATTAAGCAAGTATAGGGTGAATATTACAGGGAATTAAGTAATGCAGCAGAAGTATTTTGCAGAATCAGAGACCCTGCAGAAAAATGATCAGTAGTGCACTCCTTATTGCCGCAAATTTGCGGCAAAAGCAAGGATTTTGCGGCAATTTGGAGGGATCCTGGTCTCTGCTTTCGAGAGCAGAGGCCCAGGTCCACTTATATGTCACTGCAATGCAAAGTTCCTGTTTTCTTCAACCTATAACCTGCAACAGAGAAGAAAATTCGTTTAGTTCTCAAAAATTTGCAATAAAAATTCAGATTTCAATAAAAACCGTTTTACCCTCCCCGGCAACGGCGCCAAAATTTGATTGAGGCTAAACCTGCACACAAAATACGAGATTATAGAACTTAAGAAAGGAAATGTGCAAGTGCTCAATACTTCCGCTATAGCAAGTGGCTAATGCGGGTCGTGATCCACAAGGAGGGTTTGCGATGGAAGCGTTTACAGTTTTATTGAAATCTTATGAAAATAAGCGAAGGTTCTTCTCTGTTTTTAAAGTTAAGAAAATGGAAAAGAAAGTTGTTAAAGTTAAGAAGAAAGCGGGAGATGAAGAAGGTGGAAAATCAGAAAACGATAAAAAGCGACTATGTACAAATGGAATGAGTGGAGAAGAAAGAATGAAAACGGTTTGGAAGAAGTGGTGTTTGTGATTTACTTTACAGAAATGAAAGAAAGAAATAAAAGAGTTACTTACCTTCTTTTCGTCAAATGCTTACCTTGAGATCTTAGCTACGAAGTTACCTTGAATTAGAGGCATTCAGCGCATAGCCCATAAGATTTGAGTGTTGGTCTTCATCCACATTACATCATCAAGACTACTTCAAGAATGAAATGATACAGAGAGAGACTCTACTCCATCGTCATGAGCTATCGATGGCACTCGCAATGGCAAGGCTCTTTCGATGCTTCTAGACTCACTTGGAAGACGATTGTACGAAAAAGAAGAGTAAAATAAAAAAGAAGAAGAAGAAGAAGACTAAATAGAAGTACATACACAAAAAGAACATCGATTCGATTCCATTACAATCAAAGAAAAGAAATAAGTCTTACACCGGTGTCACTCCAGCTCAAGCTTCAGTCTTGTTCTTCAATGCAAGTCGATCTCCTCTGAATTACATAAATGAAACCTAAAATTACATAAAAAGAAAGACTAAAAACCTAAACTAAGAAATGAAAACTAAGCTAAATCCTAACTCTGCATTGGCGTCCACTTTCAGCACAGAAAATGCCTTTTTATAGGCCAAAAACCTAACCACCAAGATCCCGGGGAGGTCGGGGGAGTTCACGCTCCCCGTAACTCCCCAGGATTGCCGCAAAAACGCGGCTTTTGCCGCGTTTTTGCGGCAAGGGTGTGGCCAGATGGCCACACCCTGTTGGTGGGTCTGTCCGGGGTCTTCTTCTGGCTTTATCCTTTATTGGTTTTGTCGTTTGAGCTCCGGATTCTGACGAAATGGCCTCGGATTCTTGGCTTTAACCGATCGATTCTGAGAGGATTCTTCTCAACCGGTTTCAACCTCTTGATTTTTCCCTGATTTTATGTGTGCGAATTAACTCTGATTTAATTCAGAATTCTGGTGGGCTTTTAGGCTCATTTCTCTTCATCTCCTTAAGGATTGGGCCTGCAAATAAATTAGACAAATAATTAGGACAATGCAGGCTTTTATTCTAAAATAAGTATGGAAATGTGACATTAAATATGCAACTTTAGTGACCAATCACGTGCTGGCCATCAAATTGAACTTTCAAAACTTTTTGAGAGATGATATATTGGGCTTATACAATGTAGTTGATGGAATCTTAGTTTTTCAGTTTCTTATATCTGGTAGCCTACAAGATGAACATGGTTAGCACGGGGTCAAATCGATCAGATAATCTCTCTCCGATGCTCAAGTCGAGCGGCACTCGAAAATAAGTAATAAACTTTAAAGAGATGAATAAGCAAATTGTCATGTGAATTGCCTGCCACTTAGAACTGCGGTGCTGCTGTGTTAGATCTCTTGTGCCGAGTAGGGTTCGTCCATGCCAAATACTTATGAGCACTCTTCAAAAATTCCAGTTTGTGTGCATTATTATACTCATCCGTAGTATGTTCTTCAGCTATGTACCCGTAACACGTGTCAAATACTAGTAGAAATATTGGTATTCAATACCTAATAAATATTTAAATATAGAATACATATACATATACATATATATATACATATATATATATATATATATATATATATACATATATATACACACACACACACACACACACACACACACATATATATATATAGGGTTAATGTAGCTCAGCCGACAGCTGAGAGAGTTTCTCAGCCGGCGGTGACGTAGCCGAATATATGCCACATATCGGTAGCAGACTGTACGCGCCAAAAAATTAAAAACATCCCACCTAAAGAACCGTAAATCAAATTGACCAAAATACCCCTTTTTACTTCTAAACTAGTAAAAACTCATCCACAACAAACTTTTACCCAAAAAAAATTGTAATTTTCAAAGAAATATTCGTTGAATTTATCTGCAGTTATAAATTTCCTAATCATCTACATCGAAAATATCAAAAACGGCTTTCATGGTACTTCTTAGAATTTCATTTCTATCTAAAAACATTTTTGAGATTTTTTTAAATTTATTAAAATTTGACCGATTCTGGTATCGGCCGGTATCACCGGAAGATTTCAGGATTTTTAATTTGAGAATTACATTGAATTTCTTGAATTCGATTTCACTGAGTATCTTAAAATAATATTTGCTACTATTGAGAATTTTTTGGATCGTTTCTGAAACAGTCAAATTTCGTCCTATTAAAATAATAATATTATTTATCGTTCTTTTCTTTTCTTACTTTTTCCTTCTCCACTCCTCTACTTATTACACCCAAATATTTTATTAATTTTATAATTTAATAAAATATTTATTTATTATTTTTTACTATTTTTTTCTTTTCCTTTAAATTTTTCCTTTTTCCTTTCTTTTTCTTTCTTTTTCTTCTCTTCTTTTCTTCCCCCACACTCCACCTCCCATGCCCTGTGCGCCACTTCCACAACAGCAGCAGCTGCAACTCCAGTAGCAGCACAGCAGCAGGGGGGGCCATTCCCCCATCCCTCCCCATAGTCCCTCTCCCCCTCCCCCTCTCTCTCTCTCTCTCTCTCTCTCTCTCTCTCTCTTTCTATACATACTATCTTTTCCTTCTTCCCTTCCATCTTCTTCATTTCAATTTTCCACCAAACAAACAAACACCTCCACCCACTCAACCGTCGCCTCCACCATTACCACTGCCGCCCTCCTAGGTCGGCGCCGCCGTCCCCCCACACCCCCCTCTCTACTCCACCACCTCCTTTACCTTCAATCACCAACCCAACTCCTCTAATTTCAACAAAAACCCATCACTTCCCTTCCACTTCTTCTCCAAAATTCACCATCACCTTCATCAATTCCACCACTCCCACCACCCTATCATCACTCCTCCTCCAACTCCCCACCACCTCCAACAACCTCCACAACCACCACCACCACCATCTACCACCACCACCAAACAACAACAGCCAACTTTAAAAACTCCTCCACCACTTCACCTCCCCTCCCCTACGACTGCCGCGAGCGACCCCTCCCCGGCGGCGCCGCCGCCGCCAGGCCGCCAGCCACCTCCCCCACCCTTCCATTTTTTCTTTCTTTCTTTCTTTCTTCTTTCCTTCTTCATTTTTTTCTTCTTTTCTTTTCTCTTTCTTTTCTCTAATTAAACACACATTTCCCACATTCCTAAAGTACCCATATCCTCTCCCTCAAATTACTACCCTATATTTACAACCCTCCCCCTCCCCTTTTAATTCATATTCCTTTAAAAAAAAATACCATATTCTCTCTCTCTCTCCCCTTCCTATAACTTCTCTCTCCTCTCTCCTCTCTCTCTCTCCTCTCTCATTCCCTCTCTAATATTTGTAATATATAATATATAAATGTATATATTTTAATATATTTATGGGCAAATAACATGATGGCGCGTGTTAGTGGACTCCTCGGACTTTTCTCGGTATTGCGTCCCGGATTTTAGGCGAGTGTTTATTTTATACTTAATAACTACCACTCAAATGTTTATAGCATGTTAATTAATATGGGAACATCTTGTTACCACCGTAATGTTTAATATCTTACTTGCTACTGTAATTTTTAGCACATGATACCCCCACTACACAAGTTAATATATGTTGTTGTACTGGGTATTTACACCGGCACTCGGTATTTACACCAGCTCTCAGTATTTACACCGACACTTGGCATGTTACATTTGATAAATGATTTATAATACCAGCACTCGGTATTTGTTGGCCCAGAGGTCTTCCACTCTAGTTTTGATGATGATTAACTCATGTAGTTATAGTTTAGTAATAATCTCGTGATATTTAGTTTCAGATATTTAACCAAGATATTAGTAGGTGATCAGTTTTAACAAAGATGTTTTGGAGCTCTCACATGGTGATTCAAGAGCTCGAGCGTCAAATTCATATCTAGCACTCGGTTGGAGTCAAGCTTGGTGAATCAAGTTTGGACCGAGTTAACTTGGAGGCGACGTTCTACAAGAAGGCTTTGGTTTGTTTAGTTAAGATTTATTTTAGATCCATTGTAAAGATTAGATAGTGTGATATGCTCAAGTTCACAACATATACACGTTTCATGTTTATTGGTTTTGGTTTTCGGTTTAACCGATCTTGGTTTTCATGAATAAATAGAATCAAAACAAGTTTACGTGGTTTAATGTATATTAGATTTGATCTATATACATATATGCTTCATCTACTTAGAAAAACTTATTTTGATACACTATTCATGTGTTTGGAGTTTTGTATTTAGACAAAACTTATTTTTGGATTTAATATCAAAAACATAGATATAATACCTTTCATGAATATTGGATTCTATCCATATACTATATGCTTCAAAGTTGTTTAAATATCATGTTTTTGTATTTACATGAGTTTTGAAAAAATCGGATTTCCATTTCAAAAATTCTATTTTTGGAAAATACAGAAGTTGGTTTAAGGCAAAATTTTCAAGTCACAAAAATGGTTCAAAATGTTTGTAACATGATTTGATTTTTAATCAAATATGTTTGTATTTCAAAGATATAACATGAACTGATTTTTGTGAAATTTATGTGTCTTTATGGGATTTTATAAAAGATAAAAACCCAAACTTTTAAGTCCCAAATCTGTCAGGCTGGCTGACTGCTAGTCGACCGGGCCGGTCGACCGTAGCAGTGAGCGGTCGACCGGGCCGGTCAACCGACGTGCACAGAACATGCACGCAGCCTTGCTGGGGAGGCAGGTCAACCGAGTTGGTCGACCGCCAGAGAGCTCTGCTCTCTAGAAATGCCTCTGGTCGACCCGGGCGGTCGACCGGACAGAGAGCTCTGCTCTCTATATCCAGCTCGGTCGACCGGCGGTCGACCATTCAGAGAGCCGTTGTTCTCTGGTTCTGGGCACGGTCGACCTGGCGGTCGACCGCTGGGCTCAACGGTCAAATTTTTAACCGTTGGCCGGTCGACCAGAAGGGCAAACTAGCCCTTTTCAGCTGCCAACGGGCAAATTTTCAAATGGGCTATTTATACCCCATTTGAGTTGGTTTTTCAATAAGAATTTTTAAGAGAAAAATTTTCACAAGTTTTCAAAAGAGTTTTTAAGCTAAAAGATTTATCTTTTATTTGTTTTAAAGGGTTAGAAAAATCAAGAAAAGGAGAAGTCTTTGGGATTGGTTTTGATCTTCACTTTATATTCATTCTAGAAGTTTTTCCAAGAGTTTTCTTTGTGATTTTGATTTTCAAACTCTTTATTTCTCACACTTGAGCTTATCATTCTATCCTATCTATAGGATCTTTGTTTTAGTGAGAAAATTGGTTTGTGGTTGTTAGACCATCAAGTTGTAAACCTTCCATCTTTGTGATATCCCTCTAGTAAGAGGTGATTGAGTTGTTATCTCTTAAGTGTGAGGTGATAGTGGAAGTGATATTTGGCTCCCTCTAATGAGAGGTGGAGATTGTGCTGGAATCCCTCAAGTGTGAGGTGATTGTTGTTTGTGTGGCTAAGTGCTTATCCCTCTAAGTGAAGAGGTGATTTGTTTGTGCCTTGCCTCTAGTGAGAGGTTGTATTGGTTGAGAGAGAAGTTGTACACTCCCGATTATATTTGCCCCAAATCCTAAATGGAGGTTCCCTGTGTGGGAAGTCCTGTGTGGACGAGTTAGTGGAAATCCTTCTGTGTGAAGGCGGGGACGTAGAGCTGTGTGCTAAACCTCGAAACATATCTCGGTGTTTGTGTTTGATCCACTTTCTCTAACTCTCTCTTACATTGTGCATTGATTCATATTATCATATCATATACATGCTTGTGTTGTTTGTGTGTGCTCATACTTTTGTTTAACCAAGAGAGCTTTACATAGCACCTCAACTCTTATTTAGAGGAATTCAGAGGAATTAGTCCAGAGCCCTTCACCGAAAATTCGGCTATACTCGTTGGTTACACTATGTGTGTTGCATTAAGTTTTAATTCTGCATTATTGATCATTAGATTAGCCATACACCTATTCACCCCCCTCTAGGTGTATTTTCAGTAGTTACACCGGCACTCAGTATTTACACCGACACTGGACATGTTACACTTGATATATGATTTATGACACCAGCACTCGGTATTTACACCGGCACTCAGTATTTTTACCGACACTTGGCATGTTACACTTGATATATGATTTATGACACCGGCACTCGGTATTTACACTGGCACTCGGTATTTACACCGGCACTTGATATTTGAAACCTGTCCCACGACATTTGATATTTAGACACCGGTACTCGATATATGTCATACTTGACACCTGATCCTGACACCTGGTATATGACATGCTTTCATGTGGTACAAGTACATTGACTTGACATTGTGACCCTTGACCGGACACTACCACCCCTGAAACCTGTATTATATGACATATTCATGACTATCACTTTTACGGGGACTTGGCATGATTATTATATTATTATCAGATATTTGGTACTCCTGAACCCCTGTACTTTTATATACTTGAACCCCTGAAATAGGGAGGCTCCTGACATTCTCCTGATATTATACTCCTGTTGACCCCCGTAATAGGATAGCCATGGATATTGGACTTTTGTGAATACCCTGTGGACATTACTATTTAACACTCTATTATATTTAAACAACTTACACCAGGATGGGAGAAATTGATGGGTATCGATATAACTTCTGTGTTTATGGTGGCCATACATATGTTGTACAACTATTCCTGTTGGATTCGACTTGGAGGCCACCAGGCGTTTTCGAGGGGTGTACTGGCACCCCTACCCCCTTGCCTGCCTGCCGGGTGTGCTATAATCCCCTGGGTATATCCTGTGGGGAACGGTGACACTCTATTCCTGTTCGGGCATATACTAAGACCTTCGGGCATATAGTAAGTTCTGGTGCCTAGCGGTACGTTCCGGCTCAGTACCGGATACTCCGGACCGTTGTCTCGGGCATGCACGGGACCCATTCTAAACATGATTCGTCGTTCCCCATCAATTTCTAATAACCAACCTCGCTCGGCTTATATGCGGAAGTATATGGCACCGGTCATATACCGAAACATACAAATTGAACGAGTCTTAATAATAACTCGATAATTGATTTAATGTTACATGAATTCTATTACTTGTTATTTATGGTAGTTATTCCTTACTTGCTAATTTGATTACATGACATTTGACCTGCTACACTTGCTTTATTTCATGCCACATAAGTTCTAATGTCATTTTCATATTTCACTATTTATTGTGGTTATTCCATGTTTATTGATTTGGGTACATTATACTTGACCTGATGCACTTACTTTAATTTATACTTGCCACTTGACTTCTTTTCGCACTCGCTGCGTTGCCTACTAACAATCCTGGATTTGTATGTTCAGATTTAGCAGGTTGGACCGAGGTAGACCCTTCAGCTTGACGACCATGCCTACTTTGAGGAGCAGGCGGATCAGTCGTAGTTCCATCCGTCTTTCCCGCTCGCGAGATTCTCTTTTTCAGCTCGTGAGTTATTATTTTTTGTACCCTGTACAGTCTACTTTTGTACTATCTAGTGATGTAATATTATGTCACTATTTGTGATGACTAAGTACTTATACTATTTTGTATTGGAATGTATAATACCACGTATTTTCGCACTCTGATCCATGTAGTGTGTTGTGTTAATGCTTAGCGTACGTACGTGATGGTACCATCGCCCTACGTATGTACGTCGCAGTGGCATCCCCGTACCCGTCGGATCAGGGCGCCACAAGTTAGTATCAGAGCCTAGGCTCTCACACCTTCAATACAGCCAGTCTGCAAATTAATGTTGGATTAAGTTGTGACTGAGTCACACGAGTCTTTGTTATACATTCCAATTACAAGTACAAAGTTATCTATTCTTTCCTTGAAATTCATCCCTTGATTCCTGAAATCTCATGTTCCATCATCTTTTCAGTCAGCTCGAATATGGAGAGATGGGGGACACGTAACGGTCCCGGCACTTCCCGTGAAGGTCCGTACAGGGAGAACGACATGATGAGGATACTCCAGGGGATGATGACTAGCCAGCAGCAGCAGATAGAGCTCTTGCGATAAGAATTGCTGACTGCATCCCGTGAGCAGAGGCCGGGTACTATATCAGATTTCAGGAGATTGCAGCCGGCAGAATTTTCACGCACAGAGAAACCCCTGGATGTAGAGTAATAGTTGATCGATATGACTGGCCTTCTAAAGGCGGCCAGAATTCCTGGTGAGAACCAAGTAGAAGTGGCCAAGATCCAGCTGAAAGATGTGGCGAGGACTTGGTGGCTAGCTGAAGAGGCGAGGTTAGAGAAGCCTATCTCTTGGGACCAGTTCTCGAAGGGCTTCTATGAGAGGTTTTTCCCTGTAACTGCTCAGAAGGAGATGGAGGAGCAGTTTATCAAGCTGCAGCAGTGGAATCAATCGGTGGATGAGTATGCTGCTGAATTCCTAAGACTTAGTCGGTTTGCACCGTATATGATAGCCGACAAAGAGAAGAGGGCTAGCAGGTTTCAGCAAGGACTGATAGTGGATATCCAGATGTTACTTATACCCCACGAGCTGAAGACATACTCTCAAGTTCTTTCTATTGCTCGTGATGTGGAGCAGGGATTGGAGAAGAAGATGAGAGTTGAGCTGCAGTATAATCCTATGAAGAGTCAATTCCAGCAGGTGCACAGGGGGAATCCAGTCAGATCTTTTGGTGCCCCAGTAGCCAAGCGGTCATTTCAGCCTCCTTCTTAGCAGCTTGTGTGTGGATTTGTCGAAGCCTGGACACAATCAGCAGAACTGTCGTATGGCCAATGGACTGTGTTTGGCATGCGGATCCGATAACCACTCAGTAGAAGAGTGTCCATTCAAGAAGACCTGGAATACAGCTCCAGCACTACCAGCACTTCCAGCACGAGTGGCACCACCAGCACTTCCAGCTCGAGCAGCTCCCCCAGTATTTTCGGCACCACCGATGAGGAGGAATCCAGGATCAGTAGGCAGAGGAGCTCCACTTTCTCCCCAGCGTTGGACTCTGGGTCAGGCTCAGAGGGGACCCAGGACTGGAGTAGGCCGCGGGAGAGGCCAGGCTTACAACTTGACAGCAGAGGAAGCTGAGGCATCTGGAGAATTAGTGGCAGGTACAATTTTGATCCACTCAGTTCCAGTCTTATCACTCTTTGACTCCGGTGCATCATATTGCTTCAAATCCAGTAGATTTACTGCTTTGCATTCTATACCCCTAGTATGTATGGGTGACCAGTGGGACATTAGCACGGGGAATGGGGTAGTCATTACTAACAAGATTTGCAAGGCGTGGACTGTGGAGTTATGTGGTAGGAAGTTAGAAGCCGATATATTCGTACTGGACACTGGAGAGTACGATGTGATCCTAGGCATGACTTGGCTCAGCAAGTATCATGCGGTGATCGACTATTGCAACAAGAAGATGATCTTCAGAATTTCACACTAACCGGAGTTTCAGTTCTTTGGAGAACGCAAGTCCCTCCGGAAGGAAGATCAACTGGATTGTGCCACTGCAGAAGATAAGAAGAAGACGATGTCAGTGTGGAATGAACTCCTGGATGTATTTGAGGAGATATCAGAACTTCTACCGATAGAGTTGTGGAGTTCTCTATTAACCTTATTCCAGGAGCGTCTCCCATCTCTAAAACGCCATACCGGATGGCACCAACAGAATTGGCTATATTGAAGGAGCAGCTGCTGGAGTATCGAACAAGGGTCTGATTAGACCGAGACTTCACCTTAGGGAGCACCAGTGTTATTGGCAAACAAGAAGGATGGTGGCAAGAGATTGTACAATGATTACAGAGAATTGAACAAAGTCACCATCAAGAACAAGTACCCTTTGCCGAGGATTGATAATCTCTTTAATCAACTTCATGGGGCCTAAGTGTTCTCTAAGTTAGATCTGCAGTCGGGGTACCATCAGTTGAAGGTGAAGAAGGAAGACATCCAGAAGATGGCATTTAGGACTCGCTATGGTCATTACGAGTTCTTAGTTATGCCCTTTGGAGTTACAAATGCCCCAGTAGTCTTTATGAACTTGATGAATAGAATCTTCTCACCATATTTGGATAAGTTTGGATTGGTGTTCATTGATGATATTTTGGTCTATTCCAAGAATGAAGGGGAGCATGCGGAGCATCTGAGGGTTGTGCTACAAACTCTCCGACTTGAACAGCTTCATGTCAAACTTAATAATTGTGATTTCTGGCTGTAGAGTATAGCATTCTTGGACCATGTTGTTTCTAAGGAAGGAATCTCGGTGGATCCCAGCAAGATTCAAACAGTGAAGGATTGGCCGACTCAGAAGTCTGTGACAGAGATCAGGAGCTTCATCGGACTAGTTGGATATTATCGAAGGTTCGTGCAGGACTTCTCAAAGATTGTAGCTCCTTTGATCAAGCTTACCAGGAAGATAGAGAAATACATATGGACTGAGGAGTGTACGTCTGCTTTTGAGGAGTTGAAGAACAAGTTGATTTCAACTCCAATCTTGAAGACACCCTTAGGGACAGGAGGGATGGTTGTATACAGTGACGCTTTAGGGAAGGGTCTTGGATGTGTATTGAAGCAGCATGGGCATGTGGTAGCTTATGCATTCAGGCAATTAAAGCCTCATGAGAAGAACTACCCAACCATGATCTAGAGCTGGCAGCTGTGAACTTTGTATTGAAGATTTGGAGGCATTACCTGCTTAGTGACCGAGTGTTGATTTACACTGATCACAAGATCTTGAAGTATATTTTCACTCAGAAAGAGTTGAATATGAGGCAGAGACGATGGCTTGAGTTGATGGCAGATTATGATATAGATCTGCAGTACCATCCTGGCAAGGTTAATGTTATGCCGGATGCCATGAGTAGAAGACCTGAAGCCAACATGGTTATGTTGCTCACTCAGCAAGAGGAGCTACTCAAGGAGATGAGGCGGCTAGATTTGATGGTGATTCGGAGGGCCAGTGGATCCGTGCAGTTGATGGCATTTCAGATCCAGCCGACACTAATGGAAGAGATCAGAGAAGCTCAGAGAGAAGATTCCAGATTGCTGAAGTTCAGAGAGCAAGTGGAAGCGGGGCTGAGGTCAGATGTTTGCATACATACTGATGGTACATAGGGGCAGAATTTATGTGCCTCAGGGGGAGATTAGATAGAAGATCTTAGCTGAGGCCCACAGCTCAGCTTATTTTATACACCCTGGAGGAACTAAGATGTATCAGGATCTGAAACAACATTTCTAGTGGAATGCGATGAAGAGAGAGATCGCAGAATATGTGGCGAAGTGTCTAGTGTGTCAGCAAGTGAAGGCTGAACACCAGAGACCAGCTGGATTATTACAGCCTTTGCCAATACCAGAATGGAAGTGAGAGCATGTTACTATGAATTTTGTCGCTGCTCTACCCGCAGTCCAAAGGAGAACAATGCAGTATGGGTAGTCGTTGACCGTCTTACTAAGTCAGCACATTTCATACCATTCAGAGTGGGACAATCTACAGAGCTTCTGGCAGACAAGTACTTGAGGGAGATTGTTTGACTGCATGGAGTTCCTATGAGTATCATGTCGGACAGAGACACGAGATTTAGATCTCACTTCTGGGAGAGCCTTCAAGAGAGTCTGGGGACCCGTCTGAAGTTTAGTACATCTTATCATTCAGAGACAGACGGGCAGTCCGAACGGACCATTCAGATCCTAGAAGACATGTTGAGGGCTTATATGATAGACTTCAAGGGATTATGGGAAGACCATCTACATTTGGCAGAGTTTTCCTACAATAACAGCTATCAGGCGAGCATCAAGATGGCTCTGTTTGAAGCCCTATACGTCAGGAGATGCAGATCACCATTGTGTTGGAATGTATAATACCATGTATTTTTGCACTCTGATCCATGTATTGTGTTGTATTGATACTTAGCGTACATATGTGATGGTACCATCGCACTGCGTATGCACATCGCAGTGGCGTCCCCATACCCGCCGGATCGGGGCACCACAAAGTGGAGTCCAAACAATCAACACTTTTCTTCAACATACATATATCACTTTTAATACTAGAAGACAAAGTGGAGCAACCAATATGTTTATCAATAGAAGAAGAAGCAATAGGAACATGACAAACATGAGTATCAAAATCATTTTTCAAAGAAGAGTTTTTCTTTGAAACCAAAATCAATTCTTTTAAAATTAAAATAATTTTATTTTTCAAAAAATCATTATTTTGTAAAACAACATCAAGTTTTGAAGACAAAACCTCATTTTTCTTCTAAACATCATCATAATCATTTTTATTCATTAAGATTTTGTTTTCATTAAGGGCAAGGTTAAGTTGGGATTTCAAGGAGTCCCTTTCACTTGAAATCTCATCCCTCTCTTGCAAAAGTTTTGAAAACAAGTCCTTATTTTCTTCTTTTAATTTAAATCTTTTCTTTTTCAAAATTTTATATTTTTCTAGCAAGTTTTCACAAACAATAGATAGTTCTTTATTCAAAGTATCGGCTTCCATATGATCATCACCTGAAGAACTAGCACAATTATCTAGTTGAGTTTCCGAATGTAGTTCAAGGGAGTCATCCCCTTAGACCATGTAACAAGCTTGTTCGGACTCAGCTCCACTAGATTCCTTCTCCACATAATTCATCGTTTGCAACTTGGGAGAAGTCAAAGTGTTCCACACTACCAAACTGGAATCACAATGAGAAACAGTCATAAAATAATCTTTGCTAAGAGTGCGCCTAAGTGCTTCTAAGGCTTGTGCATTGGCTTCTATATGCTTCTTATTACCAAGATAAGGTTTCTTGGTAGTAGCAAGGTAAACATGCATTCCTAGAGTTTTAAGGTACATACTCATCTTATATTTCTACATGCCAATATTGAAAGCATCATACATGGAAGGGGTAAGGAAATCCATGAATGTGTGTAAATAATAAGTGTGCAAATGCAAATACTAGATTAGCTAGCCAAGATCTCACTCCTAAGTAGTTATACCTAAAATCACCTAGAGGGGGGTGAATAGGTGATTATGCTAATCAATGTACAAATTTAAAAAATGAGATGATGCAACGATCACTCAAAGTATGATTAGAAGCCGAATACCCCGTGAAGGGTTCTGAACTCCTTCCTCGTGATTCCTCTAAATAAGAGTTTGAGTTCCGCAATGCAATCTTGTTGTGAGAGTGTAGGTCGACAATATAGGAATGAATGAAAAGCAAGTAAATAACACAAGTAAGCCAATCACAAACACAAAGATTTGTTTCGAGGTTGGAGCACCCAGCTCTAAGTCCCCGCCTTCACCCAGAAGGATTTTCGATCCACTAGAACTTTCACAAAGGATTACAACCACTAGGGAATACCCAACTCCTCAATCACACACCTCTAGTCCAGAGGTAGTGGAGCCACAAATACAATAATCACTTGGTGATCAAAATACCACAAACTCTCTTTTGAAAAATTTTCTTTACAAAAACCCTACAGAATAATATATAAGATTGAAGCTTAAGGTTTTGTAAGTGATATAAAAACAGAAGAGAAATTTAAAGAACCAAAAATTTTCAGAAATTTTTTGAAAATAATATCCCAAAACTTAAACAAAAGCTCTTTCTCAAGAAAACTCAACTTTTGATCTTTAAATTTGTTGTTGTGAAAATCTCTACCATAATGACCCCTTTATATAGGATTTAGGAAGAGTAAACATAGAAAACTTTTATCTGAATAAAAGAGGCAGAAATTGACCCTCTAATACAGCTAACCATATTTTTTTTAAACTCAAACACGTTTTAAAAACATGTTAAAAATCAGCCTCCAGAAAATTAGCATTACTGCCAATCTAGCAGATTGGTCAACTTTGAGCATATTTTTCAGGCTGTAAACGTCCGAATTCAGAATTAGGTATATAGGAATAATTTGTAAATCTTTAAGTATTCTTTTTAATGCAACTAAAATCAACTCAATATCATTTTTTATTAAAAGTTATCAATAAAACACTGATAGGTGTCAAATCAGAAACTGTAAGCTGTTTTTAGAACAAGAACAGAGTTCAACCAAATATTTGATATCTTTAAAATTTGAATCTAAAAATGATTATTGAATAAGAAATTTAGATCTGAAAGTTATCTTTGAAATACAAGTTAAATCATGTTATTTGAATATAATAATAAAAAGTTATGATAACAAATATAAAAGGGTGTTAAGCAGACCAGCAGAATTAAAACTAGTTCAAATCTAAAACCTGATATATGTGCTTGAAATTCAAAACCAGTTAAACCAAAAACCAAACATATTAAATTTGTGTGTGTATATGAGCTTCAAACGTATATACTATTCTTTAACAAAACAAACTATATGAGTCTACAAGCAGGAGTCTCTGATAGTTGATGGTGAGTAACGTTTGAACTAGACCCTAATATCTCATGCTTGAGAACTCTTGAACCATCAATACCTGTATTAACCTGAAATTCATTCTTTAACTTCTATTAGTACCAAATAGCTTTTATATGGTTTGTTATCATCAAAACACATAACCCGGGGATTGTAACTTTTGGCCAACAAAACCTAATATCAGGAGTGTAGGCTCTGATACCAATTGAAAATATACGTAGAGGACGGGTGAGTAGGTGTATGGCTAATCTAATGTCAAATGATGCGGAATCAAAACTAATTACAACACACTAAGTGTAACTAAAGAGTGTAGCTGAATTTTCTGTGAAGGGCTCTGGACTTACTTCTTTTGATTCCTTTAAATAAGAGTTGAGGTGCTATATGAAGCTCTCTTGGTTCAACACAAGTATGGGCACACACAAACAATATCAAGCATTTATGAGATATGAGTAATATGAATCAATGCAAGATATAAAAGAGATAGAGTTAAGAGATAGTGGATCAAACGCAAACACCGAGATATGTTTTGAGGTTCGAGCCACTGCTCTAAGTCACCGCCTTCACACAGAAGGATTTTTACTATACGTCCACACAGGACCTCCCACACAGGGAACCTGCACTGAGGATTTGGCATATACAAATTAGGAGTACACAACTCCTCTCTCCAAAAAAACAACCTCTACACAAGAGGTTAAGCACAGCAACAATCACCTCACACAAGAGGGATAAGGCACTAAGCCAAACAACAATCACCTTACACAAGAGGGATAAGACACTAAGCTAAACAACAGCTACAATCACCTCTACATAAGAGGGATGAACACAAACCCAAAACTCCTCCACAATCACCTCTACACAAGAGGGATGAATACAAACCCAAAGCAAAGAAGATTACAACACTTGGTGGTCTCAATAAACCACAAACCAATTTTCCCACAAAAACAAGATCCTATAGATAGGATAAAGATGATAGCTCAAGTGTGAGAAATCAAGGTGTTTGAAAAACAAGTCACAAAGAAAAATACTTGAGAAAAATACTAGAAGAAGATAGAAATGAAGATCAAAACTAATATCTCAAATACTCTATTTTCCCTTGATTTTTCCAACCCTTAAAAACAAATAAAAGATAAAACTTTTAACCACAAAACTCTTTAAAAACTTGCTGCTAAAACACTAGTATAGATGAAAAAATTCTCTTGAAATTCTTATTAAAAACAGCCCAAGAGATGGGTATTTATAACCCTCTCAAAAATCTAGCCGTTGGCATCTGAAAAAGCCCAGATTGCCCTTCTGGTCGACCGACCAACGATCATTTTTCTGACTGTTGAGCCTTCGGTCGACCGGGCCAAGCCTGGCGGTCGACCGCCGGCACCCGAGACTTGGGTGCTTTCAGTCGGTCGACCACCCAGTCGACCGGCCTACTTGGCTGGCCTGTGACGTTCCTCATGCACATTGGTCGACTAGTCCGGTCGACCGACTCCTGGTCCGTTCGACCGTCCGGTGGACCGTCAACTGAGTCTGGCTGAAATTCTGGGACTTAAAAGTTAGGTTATTTAATACCAATTAAATCCTATAAATATACATAAATTCCACAAAAATAGGTTCTTGTAAGATCTTTGAATAACAAATATGTGTGACCAAAAATCAACACATATTACAAACTATTTGAACTATTTTTGTGATATAGAAATTTGACTTAAACACAAAATCGGTATTTTCTAAAAACCAAACTTTGAAATGGACATCCGATTTTCTCAAAATTGTATAAATATAAAAACATGATATTGAAACAAATTTGAAGCATATTGTATATGGATAGAATCTAATAGACATATAAGATAGATATATATATATATCTCTATGTTTTTGATATGAAATCCAAAAATAAGTTTTGTTTAAATATAAAACTCCAAACTCATGAAATAGACCATCAAAATAGGTTTATCTAAATATGTGAAGCATATATGTATATAGATTAAATCCAATATACATTAAACCATGTAAACTTGTTTTGATTCTATCTATTCATGAAAATCATATATATGTGTATACGAAATTCAAAACTGGTTAAACCGAAAACCAAACATATTGAAACTTGTGTGTGTGTGAACTTGAGCATATCAACACTATCTACCTTTACACAAGATCTAAACATAAACTAAATAAACCGAGGTCATCTTGTAGAACTCCTTCTCTAAGTTGACTCGATCCAAACACGATCCAACGAAGTAGACTCCAACTGAGTGCTATATGCGATCTTGACGCGCGAGCTCTTGAATTTACATGTGTTAGCCCCAAAATATCTTTGTTGAAGCTAAACACCTACTAAGATCTTGATTAATAATTGAAATTATATAAACACAAGATCATTAGTAAACTATAACTACATGAGTTAATCATCATCAAAACTAGAGTGACGGGCCTTTAGGCCAACAATAATTACTCTCAAATTAAAAATTGCGAGTATGATTGCAGTCTATAATTAACCATATTGATACATGAAACTGCGACCATGGTCGCAGTCCTAATAAAATAGTTTGATCGTTGTACATTCAATCAAGTTTAAAACTGTGACCATGGTCGCAGTCTAAAGTTAACTATATCGATAGTTGATACTGCAATCATGGTCACAATCATCTCAAATCAGTATATTTCACTGTATATGTAACGGCCCCAGGTTTATTACCACAAAATTCCATGATCATCAACTCTAATGCTCGTTAATCAGGATATACAAGAGAAATTTCGGCTAACATCAGCCTACTTATAGATCTCATATTCATCATATAGTCCATCCCAAGGTCCATCCCATAAACATATACAGAAGAGTGCTCCCATGATATACTATTCTAACTCATGGTGACTAATAACATCAGAGTTTACATCCTACAATAAGTACATACATTAACTCAGGAGAACCTCCTTGTAGCTCTAAGTCGAACCTTCGCCTTGCCGTGACCTGAAAATAATCAATCTGTGGTGGGGTGAGCTCAACAGCTCAGTGAGAGAAGTCATTCAAAATAAAGTTGTATGATACTACCATTGTACTTGAAGTATTAACTGGTTGAGCAATGTCAAAAATATCAGTTTCAATACTTTCTACTTGAGTTGATACTGCAGTTTATAAATCATAGACTCTTTCTATTATCTGTTACTTTCATAAGTACTCTTCTGGGTACACGTGAACAATATTTTATTATTATACCATTTCAATGATTTTGCAATACTTAACCTACTCGTGGTCTCTTATAATCACTCTTCCGGTTTCCAGTTTGTAACATGTTCGTATTACATATATATGTGTTTTCCATTATGTTTGCAAAGGGGGAAAACTTACAAAAAAGAGTTTGAGCTAAATTACAAGTATTCTTAAAAAAAAGATTACAAGTAGATCTCCTCAGAGATTCTGGGAAAATGTGCCGATAGGAGTCTGGTCAGCGCGCGACCACTTTGTCCCTTTGACGATGCGAGCGATGAGATTCCCTTCTCGCCTGGTTCCGGGAATCAGAGAATAGAGGGTTGGTAGAACCCTCTTGCTATTTCTCAAAACCGCCTTCTGTGAGGAATTCCTTCTCGCCTGGTTCCGGAGATTCCTTGAGGAAAAGAGGTTGTTAGGGTATCACCACCCTGAAAGAGAGAAGTATTTCTCTAAAGAGTCTCTGAATTCGAGAACGCACGGTGCGTTGTAAAGAAGCCTCTGCTTGTGGAGTCCTCTCTTTTTTTTTTTGGAAGTCTCTCCCGATCCGATCGATCCTTTTTCCTTGTGCCCCTGGCGGGCTATTTATAGGGAGAGCAAGGGTATAATCGTCCCCTTGAAGTTATGGAAACAGATTGAACCGAATCTGTTTGAATCTGGAAAGTAGCCTTGCTGCGAGGCTAAGATAGCTTCTGCGGAGCTAGAATTGGCAGGTCGGTTGATCTGTTTTGATCCTTTCCATATTGTTGGGAGATTCTCCTTGATCCTCTTACTCATTTCAAGAGAGTCCAGAGATAGCGGCAATCACCTGCCATATTTGAATCCTAATTGGATTTGATCAGATTGGATCCGATCTCATCAGGAGATTTGATTGGTCAAAGGTTGACCATAGTAGATCAATAACGGAGCTGCCCGCTTTGAAGCTCATAGCGGAGCTAGAGGCAATCCTTAGCGAAATCCGAAAAGAGGCTTTTCGGCGAAGCTGTCAGTTAGCTTCCTAGCGATGCTCTGGATGATGCTAGCCTCTCAAACGAGGCTATCTCCTTGGGCTAATGTAATGCTAAATGCTAGCATTTTAGACCTGCTGAGGTCTGTTTAGAAACAATCCGGGTTCACTGTTCTGCTTGCTGGATCAGTGGAGTCCGAGCTGCTTCCCTGTCCCTTGGAGGTGGGTAAAAACTAGTCTTCAGCTCGTCTGTCACTTGTCTTTTGTAAATGTCAACAAGTTTAGACATTGTTCGGACCAATGAGAATCTTGTCTTTTTTAAGTGTCAACAAGACCCCCTTCAAAGTTTTCGAGAGTCTGCAATAGCTCAGACTCCGAAATACTTTGAACTGCTGTGATGGTGGTGTGGAGTATGAACATCGCCATGATGGTTGAGTTCAGCTTCGCTTCCAATCCTGCTTTGGGATAGATTCGCCGAAGAATTGCACAGGTTCGCGAGTAGCTTCGCGTCGGGGTAGCTCCGCGTCTGGGCTTCCAAGAAATAAGTTCGCTTTGGAACTCCTGTTGCCTTTTCAAAACCAACTGCCGTGGGGCGGTTACGAGGAGGATCATTCCTTCTTTCGCACTGATCGAGAGAGATGTTCTCCGATTCGCACGTTTCCAAGGGAGGATACTCCCTTTCTTCAAGGCGCCATAAGTGCCTTTTATGAGGGAGACGTTTTCTCCCTTTGCACGGTTCCAAGGGAAAACCGTCCCTTCCATCAAGGCGCAATAAATGCCTTGAATGCGCTCGTGCTTCCACGCTTGGGGTGAGAGTGCTCAGGCCATGGGGCCTATAAATAGGACACTTGAGGTCCTCTGAAGAGAAATGTTTTGCCTTTCTTCTTCTCTTCTCTTGGTTGAGAGAGATACTCAGATCTCTGAATTAGTGGGAAAGCCCACACTGGTTGTCTATCCAGCCAAGGACCAGTAAGTCTTGATCGTTTAACGACTTCACCGATTTTTAGGGAATTCATCTCCCTTAGTTTAGCTTTGACAGCTACTTTAGGGATTAACTTCCCTCGATCTTCATCTTGCACTTGGCTGATCTGCAGAGAAGGATCTCATCATGGCTCTCTGCGAAGCCATCGTCTTGATTTGATCAGAGAAAGATCACTGCATGTTAAGTCCGCTACACAGGCAGAACTTAGGACCTGGTCTCTTCAAAGGTTGAGCCAGTCTTGCCATATTGGTGAATGTTGAGACTGTGTCTGACTTTGCCATAGAGGTGAGGCTAGGACTTGGCGTTTGCTGAGCCAGCCCATGGTTGCTGTGCAGGCAGAGTTTATCCTCTGCTTTGACTGAAGTCGGATCACTTTGCCGCTGAAGAATCTGACTTAATGTTTTTGCAGCTCTTTCTGTGCTTGACTGCTAACTTGCTCCAATTTGCCTTGCAGTGAGCTATGCTTGCCAGTCTGGTAACTTGATGGAAGAAACCATGAAATCGCCTTATGCTTCCCCGGTTGAAGCTTTACTTTTAAGCAGGAGGAACAATTCGGGGCAGCGAGTGCGCGTGCGCGTCCCAGGGGCTGTTGGCAGCCTTTTATCCGAGATGATTCGTTCTGAGGTGAGGCTGGCCGCCGCCTTTGGAGAGGATCCGCTTCAAGATAATGGGCGTCGCCTGTGGGATCGCCGGCATCATTGCCGACTTTTAAGTTTGGTGGCTTTTGGGGGCGATCCACTTCAGGAAAGCGGATATCGCGCCTGTTAGATCACTGGTACCACTGCCAATTCCCATTATACGTGATCTATCGTGTTGGCGGCGATAGGTTTTTATTTCCAGGCTTCAACAAAAATGGCCTGGCAAGATCTGCCATTTTGTGGAGAAAAATGACCGTGTCCTTGTGGCACCACTGATTACAGCCTTATGCAGGAGGAGGGCCCTTCCTGTCCTGTTGGTCTAGCCTGGGAGCAGATAAACCGCTTGTATGCCTTTTATGCAAATGACTTTGTTAGGCAACTTGGTGTGTTATATGAAACACAGTTTTGATGTAATATCAAATGTACCCTTGCTTTTGAATTAATGAAAGTTCATCGTCTGATCATCTGATTTTTGCTTACTTTCATTGGGAGTTCGGCCATTGCTGGGCTGGACTGTGTGCGGAGCTAAGGACATAGCACCTTTTTTTTAGAGGGCTAAGGTAAGCCTCTCGGCGAAGCCTTTAAAAGATTGTGCGAAGTCCGCACTTTTGCACCAGTAGAGTTAACTCTTAGTAGAGTTGAACCGGCGCTTCTCGGGAAGGCGCTTCGGGCGCTGTTTCGAATTAATTCGGAACGGCGGCATGGGCCTTTTTTCGAGGCCTCATTTCAGGCGCTGATTGGCCTATAAAAGCCTGATCGGGCTGAATATGGAAAGGTCTCTCTTTTTTCGGAGAACTTTCTATCTCTTCCTCTTCTTCTTCCCTTTCATTCAGAGATCTTTGAGGACCCTAGCAGCTCTTCAATGGCGCCCAAAAGACGAGCGGGAAAAGAAGTGGCGACTTCTGCGGCGGAGGGCCTTCCTCCTTCGGTCATCGAGCGACCAGTCACTGGTAAGGAATTTTTCTCCCAGATTAGAGATGGTGGTCTCCCTCCTTTGGAGTCGGTATCTGGCCATTAGGACGATCGAATATGATCTGTCCTCATCAGGGAACTCGTTTCCCTTAACTTCCCTATTTTCCTTGCACCAGGGAAGTAAGAACTGAACAGTTCTTCTTTTAGGCTTCCGTAGGAAGCCATTGCTCGGGCGATCTCCATCCTGTTGAGGAATAGGATATGGGTCGTGTTCCTTCAGTCGTGGCCACGAAGGACGACTGTCGACCATGATGTCCTTTTGATGATGTCAGCCCTTAGGGCTATGCCACTTCTTGCTTTAAGCGAAGTTGGCGCTCTGCAAAGATGCAGTCTTATCCATGAAGCGAAGCTTTTTTAAAACTATCGCCTTGCAGGCTCTGCTTGCTGGGCGAGGCTATGCCTTAGTGAATTTTTATGCTTTTGCATCCACTTGATTGGTGAACTAATCATAGCTCATTTCTGTTTTTGCAGTACATTACGCCTCCGGCCTCCAGAACAGTCTGTTCGGTCTAGCCAGTCGAGCAGGCGGAAGCATCAGCTTGCAGTTCTATGGGCAGGCTTCATTGTTCAGCGAGCCGAGCTCTCTTGTACGGGATACGCTCATCCAGGACGGTCGTCCGCAGGCAATGCGGAGCATCTTAACTACGGCTCCGCTTGAAGATATTGACCGTCAGGCTTACAGAAAGCCTGACTTCATGTTCGGGGATGCTGCACCTGATCCCGATTGCCAGCTGCAGGCCGGTGAAGGTCAGTGGATCTTCCAGTCGGACGGCGAGAGATTCTATCTCCCGTCCACTAAGCGGCATTTTGCTTTGTCTTCCTTCGCGAGCGTGACTCAGGCTCGGAAGATGGCGTGGGGCGTGAGCCTAAATGCCGAGTCTGTGAGTGTCGGGAGGTTGACATTTCAGTCCGGCTATTCGAGGGCGGGCCATCCTCGTAGCATAATGGGGTTATACCCTGGGAAGGTATCGCGGGACCTTCCAGTAGGAGAGAACCCAGCTGCGGCGCCGACCTTTGGCGCTCAGTTCTGCGAAGTTGACGGGAACTATCCTGCCACCGATTTCAGGACTCCCGGTTGGGTCCACCCTCCTAGGTCGTGGTGGGTGGAGTTGACCAACTATATCCTCACTCATTTTGAGGGGGACTTAGAGAGGTTAAACCTCCATGAGGCCGTCAGGGTGACCTGCTACGGCATTGAGATGAAGGTGGCGTGCTTCTACGCCATCCTTGAGTTGTACTGCCCGGCCTCGGGGACTTTCTTCACCCCGGTTGGTGAGTTGGGCATGGCCCTGCACGAGATGCGGGAGATCTCTGCTTTGCCCTTCGGGTCTCTTCCATACGAAGAGTACTTTCCCTGTGAGGCGGAGTTGGCTCTGCTGGAGAAGCAGGAGCCAGCTCTGCTCGAGACATATCGGGAGTTGATGTGCCACTTGCATATCTGTTCCAGCATCCACACTGGTGCCAAGGGTAGCTCGAAGAGCTTGAAGAGCTGGGGGAACTACTTGTTCCCGGATATGACCAGTGCGCCTGAGGCAGCTCATTGCGGAGTTGCTGAAGAAGACATCTTGGCAAGGATGGAGGTGCATGCTAAAAAGGACATCGTCGTGGCAGAAGATGATGGTCCTTTCGGGAAGGGTGATGTTCTTCGGAGCTTTCACCATCAGGCCCGTCGGCCTATGTCTCGCAAGGCGTTGCTGGCCGGCTTCTTAACCATCTGGTTAAAGAAGTGTGTCGTGCCTTCTTCTTCGGGTGACATCATCCACCCGAATGTGCTGCTGCCTGCCGTCCGCTTGGTCCATGGCCACCGGCTGGGTCTTCTCCCGGCCATGGTGTGTTGTATTCAGAGGGGCCTTCGTGCACTGACGGAGGCTTTCTGCAGGCCAATGGCGTCAAGGCGAGGGAAGGGTGCCGTCCTGCCTTATGACGGACCCAATCCTAGGGTAGGTTTACCGTACACCTACTTGATGGCGTGGTTCGCCTTGCACTGCCCCAGTTTGATTGGAGCTGGGGAAGACCCTCCGCAGGGTGTTCAAACGGCGCTTCTCCGTCGCTATGAAGGCCGTTCGTGGCAGAAAACTTATGTGGCCGAGGCCCGTAAGTTAGTGCGTCGTTATGACGCTTATAGCCTGTTCCGTTATTTTCCTCGCCTGCGGGGTGCAGGATACAACGAGGAATTCCATGATGTGGAGTCAGGTCGGTCTCCCATGAGGCGGGGTGTTTTCGAGTGGCTGGTCTGTATCCGGCCCTCGCATTTGTTGTACAGGAGTGGGGATACCTGCTACCTGGAGCCCTACGTCCCGAGCCGGTTTGCCCGCCAATTTGGGTATGACCAGTTGTATGTGGGCAACCCCAATCCGGACCTGGCTTTCATGGGGAGCCTCATTGATGGGGCTCGTGCTTGGCGGTTCTTTACCGCGGATGGCACTGGAGCGTGGCTACGCACGCCGCTGAGGGATCCCGGCCTTTGGACGACCCTGTGTTTCTGCCAATGGTATGCGGCTTCGAACTCCACACCTGCTGGGTTTAATGCCAACCGTTCGGGTGTGAAGTTAATTTCTCATCGGATGAGGCAGAAGGCTTCTGATAAGATGGAGGGCAAACGAGTCCGTGTTCCTGGCATAGAGGAGTTCATCGCTGTAGATGACAGTGGGGCTTCTGATGCGGGGAGCCCTCGCTTCGAGACAGAGACGAGGGCTGATGCCCATGAAGTTGATACTCGTGAAGCCGGTTCTGGTGTAGTGGGGACAGCTCCCTCACAACATGTGGAAGAAGTGGAAGAAGAGGACTCTGATGTCCACTTCAAGAGGAAGCGTGGGAGAGGATCCCGTAGGAAGTCGTCGGCGAAGAGGCCCCGTCGCCATGCTCCTACAATTGTGGTAGAGGGCGAACCTTCTACTGCGCTTCCTTTTGCTGCTCCATTAGTGGCTGAGCCGTCGGTTGCTGAACCGACTACTGGTAAGATTGGCCCCATCTAATATGCCTTCAGCGCACTTTGAATAACTCATCATTTGCTTTTTGTTGCAGGAGCTGAGGAGCATGGGGAGCAAGGGGACCAGTATGATCCTCTATTCGCTTATGGAACTGCAGCTGGTTCCTTTGCTCGCTCGGAGGAGTGTGGAGGTGATGCGGCCGACATTGGCCTCTCGGGCACTGGGACTTCTAAAGGAAGTCCTATGGCATCCAGCTCTCTCGGGTGGTCTGCGGAGGAATCGGCGAGCAGGCCGGCTATCCGCGTTGATTCTGGCAAGAACTTCGCGATGGAACCCCTAGAGACTGATGAGGCTGACGAAGTAACATCAGCCTTCGGTAAAATGACGACCTTTTGATCTCCTCTTGTTTACTGCATCTGCTTTTTGACCATGGCTTTGTTGCAGGTGTTCGGCCTCAAGATGCGTCGGCTTTGAAGGAGCCGGAGACTTCCCCTGGAAGGTCAGAGGGTGGGTTGAGTGCTTCGTCCACGGCGGATGTTGCCATGTTGGACGTGTTGTATGGCGACTTGCCTTCTTACCAGCCCACGTCAGCTGAAAGGCGAGAGGCTGAAGGGGCGGCAGTCCCAGAGGTATCCTCACTCCCAATCACACCACCGAGTGAGGTGCCGGCAATTTTTGCCCAGTGCGGGCTGAGGGTGATCATGGACCCTAGTTCCCCGACTTTGATTGTCGAGCCTGCTGCTCAGGAGGTGGTTGCCAGTCCTACCTCCGCGGTGGCTGGCGTGCTGGTGTCGCTGAGGACTCCCCCGAGGTCACCTTTGGCTTGCCCTGCTGCTGTCGATGTTCCCGCTTCTTCTTCTGCGGCGGTGTCGACTGGGTTGGTAGATTGCTCCGAGGTTGTCTCAAGGGTTGATGAAGCTGAGAATGACTTCATCGGTAATCTGGTTGACAGCTTCTATAACAGTTTGGAGCAGACTATCGGTCTAGTCTTGAAGGGCTCGCCTGTGCCATTCTCGAAGCTGAAGATGGTCCTCTCCCGTGGTATTGAGTGTATCCGGGACTTTGAGGGGTACCACCAGGCTTCTGCTCTGGAACTCCTGGTGGATGACCTTGAGAAGGACGTGGAGGAATGGCGCCATGTCCATCGTTCAGACGCAGCGTCTCTGGCTGATGAACGGCTCACACGTCTTGTTGCCCAAAGGCGCGAGGCTCAGCTCGCCGCTCAAGAGGCTGCTGAGGCTATCTCCTCTGACTTGAAGTCCTTGGAGACAGAGGAAGCAGAGGTTGGGAGTGCAATTGACGCCTCCAATAGTACTCTTCTTGATGCCGAAGATAAGGTTAAGAGGGCTGAAGAGATGATCCGGAAGGCAAATCTCCTCTTGTCCAAGGCTACACAGATGCGTCATGAAGAGTCTGCGCGGCTTGAGCAGCTCAGGGCTCGGAGTGAGGAACTAGCGCGGCGGAAGTCGTCACAGAGGGCGACTTTGGCAGAGGTTGAAGCGCGTCTGGCTCAAGCAGTGGATTTCAATGAGGCTGAGCTGAGATCACAGGCGCTGGCCCAGGCTGTTGATGACAGGAGGACGAGGCTGGCTTCGCTCGGAGATCGGATCCGATCTTACCATGTACGCCTATAGGCTCCTCCATGTATCCCATCCTTTTGAATTTAATAAAAATTCTTTCTTTTGTCGTCTTTGTTTGTTTGGATAATGAGGCATGGCTGTCTGTTGGTTCAGAAGTCGCAATGACATAACCGAATGGGACGTCGCCAGTCTCGAGGTCAGCCCTTTGCGGGGCTGAAGATACTTGCCTTTTGTAAATGTCAGCAAGTATGAGGCCTGTCTTTTGTAAATGTCAACAGGACTCAAGATTGAGACTTAGCTGTCTGCTGTTTAGGGGTCGCAATGACATAGCTGGTTGAGAAGCCACCAAGCTCAAAATAGGTGATACTTGTCTTTTGTAGATGTCAACAAGTATCGAGACCTGTCTTTTGTAAATGTCAACAGGGCTCAGAATTGAGACTTAGCTGTCTGCTGGTTCAGGGGTCGCAATGACATAACCAATTGAGACGCCACTAAGTTCAATGGTAGATGAGACTTGGCTATCTGCCAGTTCAGGGGTCGCAATGACATAACTGGTTGAGAAGCCACCAAGCTCAAAATAGGTGATACTTGTCTTTTGTAGATGTCAACAAGTATCGAGACCTGTCTTTTGTAAATGTCAACAGGGCTCAGAATTGAGACTTAGCTGTTTGCTGGTTCAGGGGTCGCAATGACATAACCAATTGAGACGCCACTAAGCTCAATGGTAGATGAGACTTGGCTATCTGCCAGTTCAGGGGTCGCAATGACATAACTGGTTGAGAAGCCACCAAGCTCAAAATAGGTGATACTTGTCTTTTGTAGATGTCAACAAGTATCGAGACCTGTCTTTTGTAAATGTCAACAGGGCTCAGAATTGAGACTTAGCTGTCTGCTGGTTCAGAGGTCGCGATGACGTAACCAATTGAGACGCCACTAAGCTCAATGGTAGATGAGACTTGGCTATCTGCCAGTTCAGGGGTCGCAATGACATAACTGGTTGAGAAGCCACCAAGCTCAAAATAGGTGATACTTGTCTTTTGTAGATGTCAACAAGTATCGAGACCTGTCTTTTGTAAATGTCAACAGGGCTCAGAATTGAGACTTAGCTGTCTGCTGGTTCAGGGGTCGCAATGACATAACCAATTGAGACGCCACTAAGCTCAATGGTAGATGAGACTTGGCTATCTGCCAGTTCAGGGGTCGCAATGACATAACTGGTTAAGAAGCCACCAGCTCAAAAATAGTGATACTTGTCTTTGTAGATGTCAACAAGTATCGAGACCTGTCTTTTGTAAATGTCAACAGGGCTCAGAATTGAGACTTAGCTGTCTGCTGGTTCAGGGGTCGCAATGACATAACCAATTGAGACGCCACTAAGCTCAATGGTAGATGAGACTTGGCTATCTGCCAGTTCAGGGGTCGCAATGACATAACTGGTTGAGAAGCCACCAAGCTCAAAATAGGTGATACTTGTCTTTTGTAGATGTCAACAAGTATCGAGACCTGTCTTTTGTAAATGTCAACAGGGCTCAGAATTGAGACTTAGCTGTCTGCTGGTTCAGGGGTCGCAATGACATAACCAATTGAGACGCCACTAAGTTCAATGGTAGATGAGACTTGGCTATCTGCCAGTTCAGGGTCGCAATGACATAACTGGTTGAGAAGCCACTAAGCTCAAAAATAGGTGATGAGGTCTCGTTTTCACGAGGGAACCACTATTATAGGTTTAATGTTAACATAACAGTGGGATATATGTGGCCCTACCATTCTATGGATGAGAATTGGTAGGTGATTTTGGAGGTCTCGTTCTCACAAGGAGGAATGAAGGAATGCTGCCATAGGTTTAATGTTAACATAACAGCGGAATATGTGGTCTTACCATTCTATGGATGAGAATTGGTAAGTGATTCTGGAAAGGGAATCAAGTGGGGACAGGCCCCTTAGGATTTTTAGCAAACCCTCAGCTGTCAACGGGTTTGATATGCTTTTATCAACTACCGTTTGAGTTGGGCTAGCCATGCTATTCCCCTCAGCATGACGAGTTGTCGAGGACTCATGTTGGGCTTAGAGGCCAACATTTTCTCTATCCTTAATCGTTAAGGATGTTGGATTATCAGGTTGATGTCTGCACAACCTCGATTGCCTTTTAGGACAACTGGTGCACAGCCGGGTCCCCAGTTGATTCATGGTCGTATGGTCTCATTTGGAAGAAGAGAAAGGCTCTCTTTGTGCGCATTTCGGACGCGCGGATCTCGATCAGAGGTGTAATGTTAACTTGATCGAGAGAAGGATCCTCGATTAAGGATAATACTTCTTCAAGAATTTGCCATTGATCGGCATCATGAATAGGTCGCCACTTGCATTCATAAGGCGGTATGCCCCGTTTGAATAGACTGTTTCTATTACAAATGGTCCTTCCATTTAGGCTGAAATTTGCCTTTGGTCTTATGCGTCATGATCATCGGTCGTCTGATGGCTAAGACCAGGTCTCCTTTCTGGAAGACTCTCTGTTTGACCTTCTTATTGAAGGCTTTTGACATCCGAGCCTGATATAGCTCGATGTGTTGCTGAGCTTGGAGCCGCTTCTCGTCTAGGGCTTCGAGCTCTTGAAGACGCAGGCGATCATTGTCTTCTGATGTCATCTTAGTAGTCAAGGCTACCCGTAATGATGGCACCTGGATTTCCAATGGGATAACTGCTTCGCACCCATATACTAGGGAAAAAAGGCGTATTGCCTGTCGGTGTCCGAACTGTGGTCCGGTAAGCCCAGAGACATTCACCGAGCTTTTCGTCCCAATCTCGCTTGTTCGAGGAGACAAACTTCTTGAGCAGCTTGATGATCGTCTTGTTAAATGCCTCTGCCAAGCCGTCGGCGGCAGGATTGTAAGCTGTTGAAGCCACATTCTGAATTCGGTATTTATCGCAGAAACCGATAGACCCTTGCTTATGAATTGGGGACCATTGTCATGGATGATCCGTCTGGGTACACCGAATCGATGGATGACATGGTGTTTGATGAAGCTAACCAGATTGGAGGTTTTAACTTCGGCCAACGTATGGCCTCTGCCCATTTTGAGAAGTAATCGGTTATTGCCAGGATAAACCGGTGACCTCTTGCCGAAGAAGGACTGATTGGCCCTACGACATCGATTCCCCATGCTTCAAATGGCCATGAAGCAACAGTAGGGTGGAGCAACTCTGAAGGTTGGTGTATGAAGTCTGCATGGATCTGGCATGCCTTACACCTTCGTGCATATTGGGTGGCATCGGCCATCATGGTCGGCCAGTAGTACCCAAGTCTGTGCAGCCTGTCTTTAAGCTTTGGACCCGGCTGGTGAGCTCCGCAAATGCCATCATGTGCTTCTTTAAGCACTTCCTGTGCCTCTGAATGAGAGAGACAACGGAGGAGGACACCGTCATATGAACGACGGTAGAGTGTCTTCAAAGTGGGATCATAATAGAACCGGAGAGACCTTCGTCTTATGGACGCTGCTTCCTTGGGATCGTCTGGAAGCAGACCGTGTAGAGCGTAGTCAATGAGAGGGAAGCGCCAATCCCTCGGCTCAAGATTCCACGGAGATATTATGGACCTCTTGGATCCTTAGCATACGCTTGGAGCATATGAGATGCCGGGTTGCGACTGTGAGGTGATACTCGGTGTCGGCCGGTAAGGCTAGCGTCGTCGCTAATGCAGCGAGAGCATCCGCCTTGGTATTTTGAGATCGGGACACATGCCCGATGTAGAAGCCTTCAAATAGCTAGCCAATTCGATGGCTGTATGATAATAGGGCACCAAGTCCTCATGGCGGACTTCATATTCACCTTTGACTTGACTGATGACCAGCTTTGAATCGCCGTAAGCTTCGAGGTAGCGTACCCCCATTCCCTGGGCAAGCTGGAGACCGATGAGCAGAGCATTGTATTCTGCTACATTGTTGGAGCATGATTCTGTCAAGGAGAATGCTCTGGGAAGGATATGATCCTGTGGGGAGATGAACACAACCCCCACTCCGGCAATGATCTTCCCTTTGGGGCCCATCCGCGATGCTCCGTCGAAGAACATCTGCCACACTTCCTCTACTGAGGTTGCATTAGACTCGAAGACTTCATCAGGGATGTCGTCGTGAAGTTTTGAATGTTCTGGAACTGGATGAGCAGCTAAGAACTCTGCAAGGGCCTGACCTTTAACCGCCTTTTGAGGGGTAAAGGTCATGTCATATTGGGACAATAGCAGTGCCCATTTAGCCAATCTTGAGTTCAACAACCCTGGCTTCGTCATGAGAAGACGTTAAAGGGTTCACCCTGGAGATGACATGTATGGTTTGGCCAACCAGATATGTCGTGTCTTCTGGACAGCGAAGACGAGAGCTAAACACTCTTTCTCAACAGGATTGTAGCGAGATTCCGCTCCTATGAGAGTCCTGCTCAGATAATAAATGGCCTGCTCATGGCCATTGTCATCCTTCTGAGCGAGGAGGGCGCCGAGGGAATAGTCCAGAGCTTTTACATAAAGCAAGAATGGTTTCCCTGATGCAGGGGCCACCAAGACTGGAGGTTTGTGAGATACCTCTTAATGTCTTCATAAGCTTCTTGACAAGCTTGATCCCATATGAAGGCGGTACCCTTTTTCATAAGACGGTGAACGGTTGGCAGCGGCCCGAAAGATTTGCTATGAATCTTCTGATGTAGGCTAATCTACCTTGCAAGCCTCGGAGCTCTTTGAGGTTCCTCGGTGGATGCATGTCCTGGATGGCTTTGACTTTATCTGGGTCAAGATGAATTCCTTTTGATGTGACAATAAACCCAAGGAACTTGCCACTAGACACTCCCAAGAAGGATTTTGTCGGGTTCATTTTCAGCTGATGAGCCCGCATTATGTCGAACATCGTTCTCAGATCGCGAAGATGTTCATCTTTGCTGCGGCTTTTGACGGCAATGTCGTCAACATAGCATTCCACCGTCTTTCGGAGATGGTCGCGGAAGATCATGCTCATCGCCCGCTGGTAGGTTGCTCCTGCGTTCTTCAGTCCGAAGGGCATCACAGTGTAGCAGTATACCCCCAATGGCGTTCGGAAAGAAGTATGCTTCTCGTCATCAGGATACATCTTGATCTGGTTGTACCCGAGAAGCCGTCCATAAAAGATATCCTTTCGAACCCGCATGTGTTGTCGATCATGACATCAGTGATCGGCAGTGGGAATTCATCTTTGGGACAGGCCGTATTGAGATCACGGTAGTCGATGCAGATCCGTATTTTCCCGTTCTTTTTGAGGACGGGGACGATGTTAGCCACCCAATCTGGATGTTGTTCCTCTCGGATGAAGCCGCATGCAATGAGCTTATGGACTTCAGCTTCAATAGCCTCCATATGATGTTTGGGCGAAACCGACGTTGTTGCTGCTTGACTGGCTTAACATCGGGCTTGATGTTTAGACGGTGCATAGCGACCTGTGGATCAAGTCCAGGCATGTCTTCGTAGCTCCAGGCGAAGACATCTATATACTCTTTTACGAGCATTATCAATTCTTCCTTTTCGATAAGTGATAGGCTTTCACTTATGAAAATTGGTTTGGGATGATCTTGACTGCCCAAGTTGACCTGGATCACCTTGTCTTCGGTAGGTGGCTCGCACAGCTCAAACCGCTTTTTCCCATTGAAGGCTCAATTGCTGGGCCCATGATTCCTCATCGGCAACCTCTGCGGGTTCCAACTGACTGCTTGAAGTCATGAGGCTTTCGAATATCCCTCCTATGCTGACATCAGAATCCCATTCGGAGGATGAGGCCGACTGTGATGGGATCGATCCATCGCCTTTGACCTGAACTGTTGTTGACGACGTGGGTGTGACATATCCTAACCCCCTGCGTGTACTATCATAGTAATTTGCAGGTTTTCCTCTTGGGACGGAGTTACGCATCAAGCTGCGTCTTCCTTTTCCGAAGTTTAGGCCGCCTGCCTGCTTCAAGTCATATCCCATCTTCTCCATAATATGGCGTGCCGGTTGCGCATAATGGAAGAACTGTGGGGCTTCTGAGTCCGAGCTTGACTCTGTAGCTGCAGGTCCCCGTGGCTGGGTTCTACCGAAGATTATCGGCAACTGACCTTGTTTGGATGGAGGGATTACCAGCGTGGCCCCTTCTATAACCTCCACAGATGTAGTAGCCAAACTTGGCTCATGTACGGGCATGTGCAGAGAGCCCTCTATGATGGATTTTATTGACCCAATACTCGCAGGATAACCAAAAGAGATACTATCATTAATTACCCATTCACCCTCTTCATCAGAAGGGATATTACATTGGGGGTCATTGAGGAAACATGCTGTAATCGGTTCGCCAATCAAAATGGCTGGCATGCCTGTTTCGGATTCTGAATCCGCCTCATTGCCACTTTCATCATCGTCTGGCAATGACTCTGCAGGCGTTCCGTTGGCCTCTTGATACAGGAGGGCGTCGGTGAAGTAGTTTTCCACCCCCTTGAAGGGTTGCTTTTCAGTGAAGACAGTTCGTACTGTCGCATCATCTTCAACATATTTGAAGCATTGGTGGAGAGTGGAAGGAACGATCCAGTTGACATGGATCCAGGGTCTTCCTAGCAGCAAGTTATATGATGTGTCGGCATCAATGACATAGCACGTCACTTCTGACTTGAGGCTTCCGATTCTGCAACGGAGCCGAATCTTCCCAAGTGGATGGCTGCTCCCGGCGTTGAAACCATATATTGTAGTGGTGGTTGCAGACAACTTGTACAATGGTATGCCGAGGAAATAGGGAGCCTTTTGGGGATGATGCTGAGTGCAGACCCCCGGATCGACTTGTACTCTTTCAATGCATGTTGAACCGATATATCCGGTGTAGTATAGAGGTCGATCGTGCTTGTTGTCCTTGAGAAGCATATCTTCCGCCGTGAAGGTGATAGCAGGCACCTTGACTGTGCGTGATGGCACTCTGAGCAGGAAGGCCGGATCTCATCATCAGGAACCTCAGGCATGTATGTCAGAAAGGACTCCGAGTTGGCAGCGCATCTCTGAGTGCCTCTCTTGTCTCTTTGGAGAGACGAAGAAGCTCGTGTATCGTGATGCGAGCCGGGATATTGGCTAAAGTGGGCCAATATATCAAAACGGAAGGGCGTGTCTAGCCCTTGGACTGACGGTTTCTTCGACGCATGATCGAACCGCACTTCCTTAGGCTTCTCTTTCCCTTTGGTCAGGACTGGAGCGGATGTCGGCATTGGTACTGACGTCGTTTGCTGTTGTATCTCGTCAGTAGACTTGTCGTACTGCCTTAAGTATGATTTTCCAGACCGGGTGCCCGTCTGTTGAGGCGTATCTGCCTGCGCTGTGCAAGCACGCTTTTCTCCTTCTGAATCACTGAGGGAAGCCGAAGTAAGGTTGTCATCATCTGGCAGGACAGAGATGACATTACAGGACTTGCCCTTTTTGCTGGAGTCCTTTGACGTCCGTTGTATGTCTTGGACGAGGTCAGGGTGTATCCACATAACTTCCCCTGTCTCCAATGTCAAGGGGACGAGACCCTTGTCATCTTTAGCTATGGCTGAAGAATGCTTGACTTCCAACCGCGGTGGTGGGGGCTAGATAAGTCCCGTCAGGACCCATGACCTTTTGAGCTGTGCCGAATTCAAGGGTCACCATATTGGCAGTGACTTTCTTCTGCTCCGTCTTCAGTGTGAGGACGCCGGCATCATTAGGGCTTGTATCCTGTCCTTGAGGACATAGCACTTGTCAGTAGGATGATGGACCATCCTATGATAAAGACAGTATTTGGGGTCATTTGTGCGCCCTATCTCATTAGGACGCCGAGCATCCGGTAGCTTCACCTTATTTCCTTTGTGGAGCAGATGGAATATTGTGACCACCTGATCATCTCTGAAGGAGTACTGCTTTGGAGGGAACTTAGACTCCTGGCTGTTGGAGACGCTCTTTCTTGGCCTTTGACTGCAGGTCTCCCGTAAGTTCCACAGACATGATTTCCTTCCTCTTGACTTGGGAAGACTGCGGGAGATCGCTACGCCCTTTGTTGTTCGCGCCCCATTTGCTTCTAGGGGCGGATGGCTCGAACTTCTTAGCCGACTTCTCGGCTATCTCAGCTTGTTCGACCAATTCCTTCCAAGTATGGGCTTTGACAGCCCCCATGCGGACTTCTACTTGATCCAAGAAGTTGTGCCTGCATGTCTGTAAGAGCATGGGTAATGGCATCCCAGCTGGGCACATCAAAGATAGATTTCTGAACCGCTCAATGTATTCGCGGACAGATTCGCCTTTCTTCTGCACAGTGGAGAGGAGTTTGTCCATGGTCACTTCGGTATCGTCCTCATAGAAACGAGAAAGAACCGAGTTTCCAGGTCGATCCAGGAGTTGATAGAGTCCGGGGAAGACTGCGAAACCAGTCAAATGCCACCCCTTTAAGGTGCCAATGAAAAGCCTAGCCATGATGGCGTCATTGCTTATAACATTACCAGTCTGAGACCGGAAATAGTAGATGTGCTGATTTGGCGAGCTCTTTCCATCATAGTGTGCAACGTTGGTGGCTTGAACTTCGGTGGGTATGACACCGAATCCCACTCTAGTGGATAAGGACGGACTGTCCCTACTTTCTTTAATTCATCCCTCTGAGCTAGGGATGCAATCTGAGCCTGGAGGCCCTTAAGGACTTTAGCATCTAGGGAAGAACCTCCCTTGGATTTCGGATCATTGCTAAAGTGTTCCTCCTCATCGTGGTGGCTTCCGGTATCATTGCCGCCCCGATTGCTGAGGAGTTGGGCAAGCATCTGTTGAATATTGTCTAGGGCTTCCTGCTGGGTCCTGGAGGTTTGCTCTTGAGCTTCCAAACGCCGACGGAGGTCATCGTTAGCGTTATCGCCATGTTGACCGATGCTTTGTCGGTTCGCACTGAACTGATCGTCGCTGACGAGGCATACCCGCTGTCTTCATCTTCCCCTTCGGATGATTGGGGTGACCGCCTAGGCTGTGGCATGGTTGGGACCGTCGAGGAGGAAGGCTGTTCATAATTATAGGGTATCGCCACCCTGGATCTGGTGTTTCGGAAAACACCTTCTTCTTGCACCAAGACTTCACCCAAGCCCGGGCTATAATCTGGATCTGGGGAGCCGAAAGGGTATCATCAGATGTATGACCTTCCCTGTCGCGCTCTCGTCCTCTTCCGGTCATGTTGACGGACGCGAAGGCCGGGCCTCGCGAAGCGCTCCTTTCATGATGTTTCTTTGTGGCATGTGCGGACAACCGGTCAAACACCGATTGACGGTGCGGAGATGCAGCCTTGATTGGATATTGCCGACAGCGGGCTGAATGGATTGTCACAAGTCGGCATCCTCTTTGACAACAAGGGGAAGTGGTTTGGAGAGACTCCAATTCCCGCTTGTTTGTCAAGAATTGTCGCAGGTTAGGCTCAACAGAGCCTGAACAAACCCATGGAGAGGCCTTTCTGGAGCGTACAAGGGATGATGCTCCGTTCTTCTTATCCCTGCAGAAGGGATTAGTACTGAATAGTACTTTTTGCGCTAGCTTCACCGACGGGTGCGAGCTTAGTGCCTGATGAATTGGGGAGCGGAGCACGCTGTGGTGCTTTGCCCGCTATTCTGCTGCGAAGGGGATCAACCTCAGATAACACTGCGGTCTTAGCCTTGCAGCCGCGAACCCAGTGAATTCGTTGTGGTACAAATAGCTTCGCTTGTGAAAGCGAGGCTGACAAAAGGCTTTGCTGCCCTTGATTCAGTGACGGTATGATTGCCGTCGTGATTTCATGGCTGGCTCGCAGCATCGTCAGGGCAGACGGGCATCTTACCCTTTTCTTCGCGGGAGAGGCGCAGTCTCGGCATGACTACACCGGGAGCTTTGGTTGAAGACTCCTGTTTAGGCTTCCATATCAGCCTTGACAGGGGTCTTCTAGGTTCGCAGGGAACCTGAATAGCCACAAGCGGGGCTGTGGGGTGCTGGCAAAATTCTGCCTCTGGTTTCTGATTTGAAACCTTGGTCATGAAGACCTTCCTGTGCTTCCGTGCTCGAAGCGTCAGGCCACCCCCAGAGAGGACTTCTTCAAATCTTCCTTGATCGATCTGGATAACCAGGTCTCAAAAGTGCAGGATCTGGGCTGCGGGCATTTTCCTTGTTGCGCCAGAGAACTGCGGCAGGTTTGTAGAGAACCTTTTCCGTCTTCGCAGAGACTTTGCTTGAAGATTTAGTCAGAGAAGATCTGGCTGCACCGACTTTTCTGAATTCAGAGATAGACCCGAAGGTCTGTTCGTCGCACTGCGACACTTGATTCTCAGCAGAGGAGAATACCATCCCCAACGGAGTCGCCATCTTGTTTTCCATTATGTTTGCAAAGGGGAAAACTTACAAAAAAGAGTTTGAGGAGCTAAATTACAAGTATTCTTAAAAAAAGATTACAAGTAGATCTCCTCAGAGATTCTGGGAAAATGTGCCGATAGGAGTCTGGTCAGCGCGCGACCACTTTGTCCCTTTGACGATGCGAGCGATGAGATTCCCTTCTCGCCTGGTTCCGGGAATCAGAGAATAGAGGGTTGGTAGAACCCTCTTGCTACTTCTCAAAACCGCCTTCTGTGAGGAATTCCTTCTCGCCTGGTTCCGGAGATTCCTTGAGGAAAAGAGGTTGTTAGGGTATCACCACCCTGAAAGAGAGAAGTATTTCTCTAAAGAGTCTCTGAATTCGAGAACGCACGGTGCGTTGTAAAGAAGCCTCTGCTTGTGGAGTCCTCTCTTTTTTTTTTTGGAAGTCTCTCCCGATCCGATCGATCCTTTTTCCTTGTGCCCCTGGCGGGCTATTTATAGGGAGAGCAAGGGTATAATCGTCCCCTTGAAGATATGGAAACAGATTGAACCGAATCTGTTTGAATCTGGAAAGTAGCCTTGCTGCGAGGCTAGGATAGCTTCTGCGGAGCTAGAAAATGGCAAGTTGGTTGATCTTTCCGATTTCTTTTGATCCCTTCCATATCGTTGGAGGATTTTCTCTGATCCTCTTACTCGTTTCAAGAGAGTCAAGAGATTGCGGCAATCACCTGCCATATTTGAATCCGATTGAATTTGATTAGATTGAATCCGATCTCATCAGGAGATTTGATTGGTCAAAGGTTGACCATAGTAGGCTGATATCGGAGCTGCCCGCTTTGAAGCTCATAGCGGAGCTAGAGGCAATCCTTAGCGAAATCCTGAAAAGAGGCTTTTCGGCGAAGCTATCAGTTAGCTTCCTGGCGATGCTCTGGATGATGCTAGCCTCTCAAACGAGGCTATCTCCTTGGGCTAATGTAATGCTATATGCTAGCATTTTAGACCTGCTGAGGTCTGTTAGAAACAATCCGGGTTCACTGTTCTGCTTGCTGGATCAGTGGAGTCCAAACCGCTTCCTTGTCCCTTGGAGGTGGGTGAAAACTGGTCTTCAGCTCGTCTGTCCCTTGTCTTTTGTAAATGTCAACAAGTTTAGACATCGTTCGGACCAATGAGAACTTGTCTTTTTTAAGTGTCAACAAGACCCCCTTCAAAGTTTTCGAGAGTCTGCAATAGCTCAGGCTCCGAAACACTTTGAACTGTTGTGATGGTATGTGGAGTATGAACGTCGCCATGATGGTTGAGTTCAGCTTCGCCTTCAATCCTGCTTTGGGATGAATTCGCCGAAGAATTGCACTGGTTCGCGAGTAGCTTCGCGTCGGGGTAGCTCCGTATCTGGGCTTCCAAGAAATAAGTTCGCTTTGGAACTCCTGTTGCCTTTTCAAAGCCAACTGCCGTGGGGCGGTTACGAGGAGGATCATTCCTTCTTTCGCGCCAATCGAGAGAGATGTTCTCCGATTTGTACGTTTCCAAGGGAGGATATTCCCTTTATTCAAGGCGCCATAAGTGCCTTTTATGAGGGAGACGTTTTCTCCCTTTGCACGGTTCCAAGGGAAAACCGTCCCTTCCATCAAGGCGCAATAAATGCCTTGAATGCGCTCGTGTTTTCACGCTTGGGGTGGTTGCGCTCAGACCATGGGGCCTATAAATAGGACACTTGAGGTCCTCTGAAGAGAAATGTTTTGCCTTTCTTCTTCTCTTGGTTGAGAGAGATACTCAGATCTCTGAATTAGTGGGAAAACCCACTCTGGTTGTCTAACCGGCCAAGGACCAGTAAGTCTTGATCGTTCAACGACTTCACCGATTTTAGGGAATTCATCTCCCTTAGTTTAGCTTTGACAGCTGCTTTAGGAATTAACTTCCCTCGATCTTCATCTTGCACTTGGCTGATCTGCAGAGAAGGATCTCATCATGGCTCTCTGCGAAGCCATCGTCTTGATTTGATCAGAGAAAGATCACTGCATGTTAAGTCCGCTACACAGGCAGAACTTAGGACTTGGTCTCTTCAAAGGTTGAGCCAGTCTTGCCATATTGGTGAATGTTGAGACTGTGTCTGACTTTGCCATAGTGGTGAGGCTAGGACTTGGCGTTTGCTGAGCCAGCCCATGGTTGCTGCGCAGGCGGAGCTTATCCTCTGCTTTGACTGAAGTCGGATCACTTTGCCGCTGAAGAATCTGACTTAATATTTTTGCAGCTCTTTCTGTGCTTGACTGCTAACTTGCTCCAATTTGCCTTGCAGTGAGCTATGCTTGCCAGTCTGGTAACTTGATGGAAGAAACCATGAAATCGCCTTATACTTCCCCGGTTGAAGCTTTACTTTTAAGCAGGAGGAACAATTCGGGGCAGCGAATGCGCGTCCCAGGGGCTGTTGGCAGCCTCTTATCCGTGATGATTCGTTCTGAGGTGAGGCTGGCCGCCGCCTTTATCGGAGAGGATCCGCTTCAAGATAATGGGCGTCGCCTGTGGGATCGCCGGCATCATTGCCGACCTTCAACTTTGGTGGCCTTTGGGGGTGATCCGCTTCAGAGGAGTGGTATCGCGCCTGTTAGATCACTGGTACCACTGCCAATTCCCATTATACGTGATCTATCGTGTTGGCGGTGATAGGTTTTTTATTGCCAGGCTTCAATAAAAATGGCCTGGCAAGATCTGCCATTTTGTGGAGAAAAATGACCGTGTCCTTGTGGCACCACTGATTACAGCCTTATGCAGGAGGAGGGCCCTTCCTGTCCCGTTGGTCTGGCCTGGGAGCAGATAAAACCGCTTGTATGGAAATGACCTTGTTAGGTAACTTGGTGTGTTATATAAAACACAACTTTGATGTAATATCAAATGTACCCTTGCTTTTGAATCAATGAAAGTTCATCGTCTGATCATCTGATTTTTGCTTACTTTCACTGAGAGTTTGGCCATTGCTGGGCTAAACTGTGTGCGGAGCTAAGGACATAGTCCTTCCTTCGAATGATCTTCGCGAGACTGGTGTGTATCGCGAGCAGCACGCTTTTTAGAGGGCTAAGGTAGGTCTTTCAGCAAAGCCCTTGAAGGATTGTGCGAAGTCCGCACTTTTGCACTAGTGCGAAGTTAACTCTTAGTAGAGTTGAACCGGCGCTTCTCGGGAAGGCGCTTCGGGCGCTGTTTCGAATTAATTCGAAACGGCGGCATGGGCCTTTTTTCGAGGCCTCGTTTCAGGCACTGATTGGCCTATAAAAGCCCGATTGGGCTGAATATGGAAAGGTCTCCCTTTTTTCAGAGAACTTTCTATCTCTTCCTCTTCTTCTTCCCTTTCATTCAGAGATCTTTGAGGACTCTAGCAACTCTTCAATGGCGCCCAAAAGACGAGCGGGAAAAGAAGTGGCGACTTCTACAGCGGAGGGCCTTCCTCCTCCGGTCATCGAGCGACCAGTCACCGGTAAGGAATTTTCCTGTCTGATTGGAGACCGAGGTCTCTTTTCCTTTGGAGCCGGTCATTTGGCTATTTAGGACGATCGAATGGGTTTTATCCTCATTAGGGAACTCATTTCCCTGAACTTCCTATTTTCCTTGCACCAGGGAAGTAAGAACTGAACAGTTCTTCTTTTAAGCTTTCGTAGGAAGCCATTGCTTGGCAATCTCCATCCTGTTGAGGAACAGGATGTGGGTCGTGTTCCTTCAGTCGTGGCCACGAAGGATGACCGTTGCCCATGATGTCCTTCTAATGACGTCAGCCCTTAGGGCTATGCCACTTCCTGCTTTAAGCGAAGTTGGCGCTTTGGATATTTTCTGCAAAGATGCAGTCTTATGAAGTGAAGCTTTTTTTCGAAGCTATCGCCTTGCAGGCCCTGCTTGCTAGGCGAGGCTATGACTTAGTGAATTTTTATGCTTTCGCATCCACTTGATTGGTGAACTAATCATAGCTCATTTCTATTTTTGCAGTACATTACGCCTCCGGCCTCCAGAACAGTCTGTTTGGTCTAACCAGTCGAGCAGGCAAAGTATCAGCTTGCAGTTCTATGGGCAGGCTTCATTGTTCAGCGAGCCGAGCTCCCTTGTACGGGATACGCTCATCCAGGACGGTCGTCCGCAGGCCATGCGGAGCATCTTGACTACGGCTCCACTTGAAGATATCGACCGTCAGGCTTACAGAAAGCCTGACTTCATGTTCGGGGATGCTGCACCTGATCGCGATCGCCAGCTGCAGGCCGGTGAAGGCCGGTGGATTTTCCAGTTGGACGGCGAGGGATTCTATCTCCCGTCCACTAAGCGACATTTCGCTTTGTCTTCCTTCGCGAGCGCGACTCAGGCTCGGAAGATGGCTTGGGGCGTGAGCCTAAATGCCGAGTCTGTAAGTGTCGGGAGGTTGACATTCCATCCGGCTATTCGAGGGCTGGCCATCCTCGTAGCATAATGGGGCTATACCCTGGGAAGGTATCGCGGGACCTTCCAGTAGGAGAGAACCCAGCTGCGGCGCCGACCTTGGCACTCAGTTCTGCGAAGTTGACGGGAACTACCCCGCCACCGATTTCAGGACTCCCGGTTGGGTCCACCCTCCTAGATCGTGGTGGGCGGAGTTGACCAACTATATCCTTACTCATTTTGAGGGGGACTTAGAGAGGTTAAACCTCCATGAGGCCGTCAGGGCGACCTGCTACGGTATCGAGATGAAGGTGGCGTGCTTCTACGCCATCCTTGAGTTGTACTGCCCGGCCTCGGGGACTTTCTTCACCCCAGTTGGTGAGTTGGGCATGGCCCTGCACGAGATGCGGGAGATCTCTGCTTTGCCCTTCGGGTCTCTTCCATACGAAGAGTACTTTCCCTGTGAGGTGGAGTTGGCTATTCTGGAGAAGCAGGAGCCTGCTCTGCTCGAGACATATCGGGAATTGATGTGCCATTTGCACATTTGCTCCAGCATCCACACTGGTGGCAAAGGTAGCTCGAAGAGCTTGAAGAGCTGGGGGAATTACTTGTTCCCGGATATGACTAGTGCGCCTGAGGCAGCTCATTGCGGAGTTGCTGAAGAAGACATCTTGGCAAGGATGGAGGTGCATGCTGAAAAGGACATCGTCGTGGCAGAAGATGATGGTCCTTTCGGGAAGGGTGATGTTCTTCGGAGCTTTCACCATCAGGCCCGTCGGCCTATGTCTCGCAAGGCGTTGCTGGCCGGCTTCTTAACCATCTGGTTAAAGAAGTGTGTCGTGCCTTCTTCTTCGGGTGACATCGTCCACCCGAATGTGCTGCTGCCTGCCGTCCGCTTGGTCCATGGCCACCGTCTGGGTCTTCTCCCGGCCATGGTGTGTTGTATTCAGAGGGGCCTTCGTGCACTGACGGAGGCTTTCTGCAGGCCAATGGCGTCAAGGCGAGGGAAGGGTGCCGTCCTGCCTTGTGACGGACCCAATCCTAGGGTAGGTTTACCGTACACCTACTTGATGGCGTGGTTCGCCTTGCACTGCCCCAGTTTGATTGGAGCTGGGGAAGACCCTCCGCAGGGTGTTCAGACGGCGCTTCTCCGTCGCTTTGAAGGCCGTTCGTGGCAGAAAACTTATGTGGCCGAGGCCCGTAAGTTAGTGCGTCGTTATGACGCTTATAGCCTGTTCCATTGTTTTCCTCGCCTGCGGGGTGCAGGATACAACGAGGAATTCCATGATGTGGAGTCAGGTCGGTCTCCCATGAGTCGGGGTGTTTTCGAGTGGCTGGTCTGTATCCGGCCCTCGCATTTGCTGTACAGGAGTGGGGATACCTGCTACCTGGAGCCCTACGTCCCGAGCCGGTTTGCCCGCCAATTTGGGTATGACCAGTTGTATGTGGGCAACCCCAATCCGGACCTGGCTTTCATGGGGAGCCTCATTGATGGGGCTCGTGCTTGGCGGTTTTTTACCGCGGATGGCACTAGAGCGTGGCTACGCACGCCGCTGAGGGATCCCGGCCTTTGGACGACCCTGTGTTTCTGCCAATGGTATGCGGCTTCGAACTCCACACCTGCTGGGTTTAATGCCAACCGTTCGGGTGTGAAGTTAATTTCTCATCGGATGAGGCAGAAGGCTTCTGATAAGATGGAGGGCAAACGAGTCCGTGTTCCTGGCATAGAGGAGTTCATCGCTGTAGATGACAGCGGGGCTTCTGATGCAGGGAGCCCTCGCTTTGAGGTAGGGACGAGGGTTGATGCCCATGAAGCTGATATTCGTGAAGCCGGGTCTGGTGTAGTGGGGACAGCTCCCTCACAACATGTGGAGGAAGTGGAAGAAGAGGACTCTGATGTCCACTTCAAAAGGAAGCGTGGGAGTGGATCCCGTAGGAAGTCGTCGGCGAAGAGGCCCCGTCGCCAGACTCCTACCATCATGGTAGAGGGTGAGCCCTCTGCTGCGCCTCCTTCTGCTGCTCCATTAGTGGCTGAGCTGTCGGTTGCTGAACCGACTACTGGTAAGATTGGCCCCCCATCTAATATGCCTTCAGCGCACTTTAAATAACTCATCATTTGCTTTTTGTTGCAGGAGCTGAGGAGCATGGGGAGCAAGGGGACCAGTATGATCCTCTATTCGCTTATGGAGCTGCAGCTGGTTCCTTTACTCGCTCGGAGGAATCTGGAGGTGATGCGGCCGACATTGGCCTCTCGGGCGCTGGGACTTCTAAAGGAGGTCCTATGGCATCGAGCTCTATCGGGTGGTCTGCGGAGGAATCGGCGAGCAGGCCGGCTATCCGCGTTGATTCTGGCAAGAACTTCGCGATGGAACCCCTAGAGACTGATGAGGCTGACGAAGTAACATCAGCCTTCGGTAAAATGACGACCTTTTGATCTCCTCTTGTTTACTGCATCTGCTTTTTGACCATGGCTTTGTTGCAGGTGTTCGGCCTCAAGATGCGTCGGCTTTGAAGGAGCCGGAGACTTCCCCTGGAAGGTCAGAGGGTGGGTTGAGTGCTTCGTCCACGGCGGATGTTGCCATGTTGGACGTGTTGTATGGCGACTTGCCTTCTTATCAGCCTACGTCAGCTGAAAGGCGAGAGGCTGAAGGGGCGGCAGTCCCAGAGGTATCCTCACTCCCAATCACATCACCGAGTGAGGTGCCGGCAATTTTGCCCAGTGCGGGGCTGAGGGTAATCATGGACCCTAGTTCCCCGACTTTGATTGTCGAGCCTGCTGCTCAAGAGGTGGTTGCCAGTCCTACCTCCGCGGTGGCTGGCGTGCTGGTGTCGCTGAGGACTCCGCCGCGGTCACCTTTGGCTTGCCCTGCTGCTGTTGATGTTCCCGCTTCTTCTTTTGCGGCGGTGTCGACTGGGTTGGTAGATTGCCCCGAGGTTGTCTCAAAGGTTGATGAAGCTGAGAATGACTTCATCGGTAATCTGGTCGACAGCTTCTATAACAGTTTGGAGCAGACTATCGGTCTAGTCTTGAAGGGCTCGCCTGTGCCATTCTCGAAGCTGAAGATGGTCCTCTCCCGTGGTATTGAGTGTATCCGGGACTTTGAGGGGTACCATCAAGCTGCTGCTCTAGAGCTCCTGGTAGATGACCTTGAGAAGGACGTGGAGGAATGGCGCCATTTCCATCGTTCAGACGCAGCGTCTTTGGCTGATGAACGGCTCACACGTCTTGTCGCCCAAAGGTGCGAGGCTCAGCTCGCCGCTCAAGATGCTGCTGAGGCTATCTCTTCTGACTTGAAGTCCTTGGAGACAGAGCAAGCAGAGGTTGGGAGTGCAATTGACGCTTCCACCAGTGCTCTTCTTGATGCCGAAGATAAGGTTAAGAGGGCCGAAGAGATGATCCGGAAGGCAAATCTCCTCTTATCCAAAGCTACACAGATGCGTCATGAAGAGTCTGCGCGGCTTAAGCAGCTCAGGGCTCGGAGTGAGGAACTGGCGCGGCAGAAGTCGTCACAGAGGGCGACTTTGGCGGAGGTCGAGGCTCGTCTGGCTCAGGCGGTGGACTTCGATGAGGATGAGCTGAGATCATAAGCGCTGGCCCAGGCTGCTGATGACAGGAGAACGAGGCTAGCTTCGCTCGGGGATCGGATTCGATCTTACCATATACGCCATTAGGCCATTGTATATGCTCCTCCATGTATCCCATTTTTTGGCTTTAATAGAAAATTTTCCTTTTGACTTCTGCTGTTTGGATAATGAGACATGACTGTCTGTTGGTTCAGAGGTCGCAATGACATAACCAATTGAGATGTCGCCAGTCTCGAGGTTAGCCCATTGCGGGGCTAAAAGGGGAGATACTTGCCTTTTGTAAATGTCAGCAAGCATCGAGATTGAGACTTAGCTGTCTGCTGGTTCAGAGGTCGCAATGACATAACCAATTGAGACGCCACTAAGCTCAATAGTAGATGAAACTTGGCTATCTGCCAGTTCAGAGGTCGCAATGACATAACTGGTTGAGAAGCCACCAAGCTTAAAATGAGTGATACTCATCTTTTGTAAATGTCGACAAGTATCGAGACCTGTCTTTTGTAAATGTCAACAGGACTCGAGGTTGAGACTTAGCTGTCTGCTGGTTCAGAGGTCGCAATGACGTAACCGATTGAGACGCCACTAAGCTCAATAGTAGATGAAACTTGGCTATCTGCCAGTTCAGAGGTCGCAATGACATAACTGGTTGAGAAGCCACCAAGCTTAACAATGAGTGATACTCGTCTTTTGTAAATGTCGACAAGTATCGAGACCTGTCTTTTGTAAATGTCAACAGGACTCGGGATCGAGACTTAGCTGTCTGCTGGTTCAGAGGTCGCAATGACGTAACCGACTGAGACGCCACTAAGCTCAATAGTAGATGAAACTTGGCTATCTTCCAGTTCAGAGGTCGCAATGACATAACTGGTTGAGAAGCCACCAAGCTTAACAATGAGTGAAACTCGTCTTTTGTAAATGTCGACAAGTATCGAGACCTGTCTTTTGTAAATGTCAACAGGACTCGGGATCGAGACTTAGCTGTCTGCTGGTTCAGAGGTCGCAATGACGTAACCGACTGAGACGCCACTAAGCTCAATAGTAGATGAAACTTGGCTATCTGCCAGTTCAGAGGTCGCAATGACATAACTGGTTGAGAAGCCACCAAGCTTAACAATGAGTGATACTCGTCTTTTGTAAATGTCGACAAGTATCGAGACCTGTCTTTTGTAAATGTCAACAGGACTCGGGATCGAGACTTAGCTGTCTGCTGGTTCAGAGGTCGCGATGACGTAACCAATTGAGACGCCACTAAGCTCAATAGTAGATGAAACTTGGCTATCTGTCAGTTCAGAGGTCGCAATGACATAACTGGTTGAGAAGCCACCAAGCTTCAAAATTCGGATTGGATTTGGAAAAGGTCTCGTCTTCTCGGGGAGAAACGAGGAAATCACTGTCATAGGTTTAATGTTAACGTAACAGCGGAATATGTGTGGTCCTAACATTCTATGGATGAGAATTGGTAAGTGACTTTGGAGGTCTCGCTCTCATGAGGAGAAATGAGGGGACTGCTGTCATAGGTTTAATGTTAACGTAACAGCGGAATATGTGGTCTTACCATTCTATGGATGAGAATTGGTAAGTGATTCTGGAGAGGGAATCAAGTGGGAGCAGATCCCTTGGGATTTTAAGCAAACCCCCAACCACCAACAGGTTTGATATGCTTGGAGAAAGAGAGAGGCTCTCTTTGTGCGCATTTCGGACGCGCGGATCTCGATCAGAGGTGTAATGTTAACTTGATCGAGAGAAGGATCCTCGATTAAGGATATACTCCTTTAAGAATTTGCCATTGATCGGCATCATGAGTAGGTCGCCATCTGCAGTTGTAAGGCGGTATGCTCCGTTTGAATAGACTGTCTCTATCACAAACGGTCCTTCCCATTTAGGCTGAAATTTGCCTTTGGTCTTGTGCGTCATGATCATCGGTCGTCTGGCGGCTAAGACCAGATCTCCTCTCTGGAAGGTTCTTTGCTTAACCTTCTTATTGAAGGCTTTTGACATCCGAGCCTGATATAGCTCGATATGTTGCTGAGCTTGCAGCCGCTTCTCGTCCAGGGCTTCGAGCTCTTGAAGACGCAGGCGATCATTGTCTTCTGATGTCATTTTAGTAGTCAGGGCTACTCGCAATGATGGCACCTGGATTTCCAATGGGATGACCGCTTCGCACCCATATACTAGGGAGAAAGGCATTGCCTGTCGGTGTCCGAACCGTAGTCCGGTAAGCCCAAAGGCATTCACCGAGCTTTTCGTCCCAATCTCACTTGTTCGAGGAGACAAACTTCTTGAGCAGCTTGATGATTGTCTTGTTGAATGCTTCTGCTAAACCATTGGCGGCAGGATTGTAAGCTGTTGAAGCCATATTCTGAATTCGGTATTTATCGCAGAACCGATAGAATCCTTGGCTTATGAATTGAGGACAATTGTCGTGGATGATCCGCCTGGGGACACCAAATCGATGGATGACATGGTGTTTGATGAAGCTAACCAGATTGGAGGTTTTAACTTCGGCCAACGGTGTGGCCTCTGCCCATTTTGAGAAGTAATCGGTTATTGCCAGGATAAACCGGTGACCTCTTGCCGAAGAGGGACTGATTGGCCCTACGACATCGATTCCCCATGTTTCAAATGGCCATGAAGCAACAGTAGGGTGGAGCAACTCCGAAGGTTGGTGTATGAAGTCTGCATGGACCTGGCACGCCTTACACCTTCGTGCATATTGGGTGGCATCGGCCATCATGGTCGGCCAGTAGTACCCAAGTCTGTGCAGCCTGTCTTTGAGCTTCGGACCCGGCTGGTGGGCTCCACAAATGCCATCATGTGCTTCTTTAAGCACTTCCTGTGCCTTTGAATGGGAAAGGCAACGGAGGAGGACACCGTCATATGAACGACGGTAGAGTGTCTTCATAGCAGGATCATAGTAGAAACGGAGCGACCTTCGTCTGATGGACGCCGCTTCTTTGGGGTCATCTGGAAGCAGACCGTGCAGAGCGTAGTCAATGAGAGGGAAGCGCCAATCCCTCGGCTCAAGATCCGTGGAGATATTATGGACCTCTTGGATCCTTAGAATATGCTTGGAGCATACGAGATGCCGGGTTGCGACTGTGAGGTGATACTCGGTGTCGGCCGGTAAGGCTAGCGTTGTTGCTAATGCAGCGAGGGCATCCGCCTTGGTATTTTGAGATCGGGACACATGCCCGATGTAGAAGCCTTCAAATAAGCTAGCCAATTCGATGGCTGTATGATAATAAGGCACCAAGTCTTCATGGCGGACTTCATATTCGCCTTTGACTTGACTGATGACCAGCTTTGAATCGCCGTAAGCTTCGAGGTAGCGTACCCCCATTCCCTGGGCGAGCTGGAGACCGATGAGCAGAGCATTGTATTCCGCTACATTATTAGAGCATGATTCTGTCAAGGAGAATGCTCTGGGAAGGATATGATCCTGTGGGGAGATGAACACAACCCCCACTCCGGCAATAATCTTCCCTTTGGGGCCCATCCGCGATGCTCCGTCGAAGAACATCTGCCACACTTCCTCTGCTGAGGTTGCATTAGACTCGAAGACTTCATCAGAGATGTCTTCGTGAAGTTTTGAATGTTCTGGAACTGGATGAGCAGCTAAGAACTCTGCAAGGGCCTGGCCTTTAACTGCCTTCTGAGGAGTAAAGGTTATGTCGTATTGAGACAACAGAAGTGCCCATTTAGCCAACCTTGAATTCAGCGACCCTGGCTTCGTCATGAGAAGACGTAAAGGGTTCACCCTGGAGATGACATGTATGGTTTGGCCAACCAAATAATGTCGTGTCTTCTGGACAGCGAAGACGAGAGCTAAACACTCTTTCTCAATAGGATTGTAGCGAGATTCCGCTCCTATGAGAGTCTTGCTCAGATAATAAATGGCCTGCTCATGGCCATTGTCGTCCTTCTGAGCGAGGAGGGCACCGAGGGAATAGTCCAGAGCTTTTACATAAAGCAAGATGGTTTACCTGATGTAGGGGCCACTAAGACCGGAGGTTTTGTGAGATACCTCTTAATGTCTTCATAAGCTTCTTGACAGGCTTGGTCCCATATGAAGGCAGTACCCTTTTTCATGAGACGGGTAAAAGGCTGGCAACGGCCCGAAAGATTTGCTATGAATCTTCTGATGTAGGCTAATCTGCCTTGCAAGCCTCGGAGCTCTTTGAGGTTCCTTGGTGGATGCATGTCCTGGATGGCTTTGACTTTGTCTGGGTCAAGATGAATTCCTTTTGATGTGACAATAAACCCAAGGAACTTGCCACTAGACACTCCCAAGAAGGATTTTGTCAGGTTCATTTTCAGCTGATGAGCCCGCATTATGTCGAACATCGTTCTCAGATCGCGAAGATGTTCATCTTTGCTGCGGCTTTTGACGGCAATGTCGTCAACATAGCATTCCACCGTCTTTCGGAGATGGTCGCGGAAGATCATGCTCATCGCCCGCTGGTAGGTTGCTCCGGCGTTCTTCAGTCCGAAGGGCATTACAGTGTAGCAGTATACCCCCAATGGCGTTCGGAAAGAAGTATGCTTCTCGTCATCAGGATACATCTTGATCTGGTTGTACCCTGAGAAGCCGTCCATGAAAGACATCCTTTCGAACCCGCATGTGTTGTCGATCATGACATCAGTGATCGGCAGTGGGAATTCATCTTTGGGACAGGCCGTATTGAGATCACGGTAGTCGATGCAGATCCGTATTTTCCCATTCTTCTTGAGGACGGGGACTATGTTAGCCACCCAATCTGGATGTTGTTCCTCCCGGATGAAGCCACAAGCAATGAGCTTATGAACTTCGGCTTTAATAGCCTCCATGATGTTTGGGCGGAACCGACGTTGTTGCTGCTTGACTGGCTTAACGTCGGGCTTGATGTTTAGACGGTGCATAGCGACCTGTGGATCAAGTCCAGGCATGTCTTCATAGCTCCAGGCGAAGACATCTATATACTCTTTTACGAGCATTATCAATTCTTCCTTTTCGATAAGTGATAGGCTTTCACTTATGAAAATCGATTTGGGATGATCTTGACTGCCCAAGTTGACCTGGATCACCTTGTCTTCGGTAGGTGGCTCGCACAGCTCAAATCGCTTTTCCCATTGAAGGCTCAATTGCTGGGCCCATGATTCCTCATTGGCAACCTCTGCGGGTTCCAACTGACTGCTTGAAGTCATGAGGCTTTCGAATATCCCTCCTATGCTGACATCAGAATCCCATTCGGAGGATGAGGCCGACTGTGATGGGATCGATCCATCGCCTTTGACCTGAACTGTTGTTGACGACGTGGGTGTGACATATCCTAACCCCTGCGTGTACTATCATAGTAATTTGCAGGTTTCCCTCTTGGGACGGAGTTACGCATCAAGCTGCGTCTTCCTTTTCTGAAGTTTAGGCCGCCTGCCTGCTTCAAGTCATATCCCATCTTCTCCATAATATGGCGTGCCGGTTGCGCATAATGGAAGAACTGTGGGGCTTCTGAGTCCGAGCTTGACTCTGTAGCTGCAGGTCCCCGTGGCTGGGTTCTACCGAAGATTATCGGCAACTGACCTTGTTTGGATGGAGGGATTACCAGCGTGGCCCCTTCTATAACCTCCACAGATGTAGTAGCTGAACTTGGCTCATGTACGGGCATGTGCAGAGAGCCCTCTATGATGGATTTTATTGACCCAATACTCGCAGTATAACCAAAAGAGATACTATCATTAATTACCCATTCACCCTCTTCATCAGAAGGGATATTACATGCTGTAATTGGTTCGCCAATCAAAATGGCTGGCATGCCTGTTTCGGATTCTGAATCCGCCTCATTGCCACTTTCATCATCGTCTGGCAATGACTCTGCAGGCGTTCCGTTGGCCTCTTGATACAGGAGGGCGTCGGTGAAGTAGTTTTCCACCCCCTTGAAGGGTTGCTTTTCAGCGAAGACAGTTCGTACTGTCGCATCATCTTCAACATATTTGAAGTATTGGTGGAGAGTGGAAGGAACGATCCAGTTGGCATGGATCCAGGGTCTTCCTAGCAGCAAGTTATATGATGTGTCAGCATCAATGACATAGCACGTCACTTCTGACTTCAAGCTTCCGATTCTGCAGCGGAGCCGAATCTTTCCAAGCGGATGGCTGCTCCCGGCGTTGAAACCATATATTGTAGTGGTGGTTGCGGACAACCTGTACAATGGTATGCCGAGGAAATAGAGGAGCCTTTTGGGGATGATGCTGAGTGCAGACCCCGGATCGACTTGTACTCTTTCAATGCATGTTGAACCGATATATCCGGTATAGTACAGAGGTCGATCATGCTTGTTGTCTTTGAGAAGCATATCTTCGCCGTAAAGGTAATAGCAGGCACCTTGGATTGCGCGTGATGACACTCTGAGCAGGAAGGCCGCATCTCAACGCCAGGAACCTCGGGCATGCATGTCAGAAAGGACTCCGAGTTGGCCAGCGCATCTCTGAGTGCCTCTCTTGTCTCTTTAGAGAGACGAAGGAGCTCGTGTATTGTGATACGAGCGGGATATTGGCTAAGTGGGCCAATATATCAAAGCGAAAGGGCGTGGCTAACCCTTGGCCTGGCGGTTTCTTCAACACATGGTCGAATCGCACTTCCTTAGGCTTCTCTTTCCCTTTGGTCAGAACTGGAGCGGATGTCGGCATTGGTACTGACGTCGTTTGCTGTTGTGTCTCGTCAGTAGACTTGTCATACTGCCTTAAGTATGACTTTCCAGACCGGATGCCCGTCTGTTGGGGCGCATCTGCCTGCGCTGTACAGGCATGCTTCTCTCCCTCTGAATCGCTGAGGGAAGCCGAAGTAAGATTACCATCATCTGGCAGGACAGAGATGACATTGCAGGACTTGCCCTTTTTGCTGGAGTTCTTCGACGTCCACTGTACGTCTTGGACGAGGTCAGGGTGTATCCACATAACTTCCCCTGTCTCCAATGTCAAAGGGACGAGACCCTTGTTGTATTGAGTCATGGCTGGAGGATGCTTGACTTCCAACCGCGGCGCCGGGGCTGAATAGGTCCCGTCAGGAACTGTGACCTTCTGGGCAGTGCCGAACTCAAGAGTTACCATATTGGCAGTGACTTTCTTCTGTTCCGTCTTCAGTGTGAGGACTCCGGCGTCGACCAAGGCTTGAATTCTATCCTTGAGAACATAGCACTTGTCAGTAGGATGGTGGATCATCCTGTGGTAGAGGCAGTACTTGGGATCATTTGTGCGCCCTATCTCATCAGGGCGTCGAGCATCTGGCAACTTTATCTTATTCCCTTTGTGGAGCAGATGGAATATCGTGACCACCTGGTCGTCTCTGAAGGAGTACTGTTTAGGAGGAACTTGGGCTCCTGATTGTTGAAGCTGCTCTTCTTGGCCTTTGATTGCATGTCCCCGGTCAGCTCGACGGACATAATTTCCTTCCCTTTAGCTTGGGAAGACTGCGGGAGATTGCTGCGCCCTTTGTTGTTCGCGCCCCATTTGCTTCTAGGGGCGGATGGCTCGAACTTTTTAGCCGATTTCTCGGCTATCTCAGCTTGTTCGACCAGTTCCTTCCAAGTGTGGGCCTTGACAGCCCCCATGCGGACTTCTACTTGATCCAAGAGTTGTGTCTGCATGTTTGTAAAAGCATGGGTAAAGGCATCCCTGCTGGGCACATCAGAGATAGATTTCTGAACCGCTCAATGTATTCACGGACAGATTCGCCTTTCCTCTGCACAGTGGAAAGGAGCTTGTCCATGGTCACTTCGGTGTCATCCTCATAGAAGCGAGAGAGGAACGAGAGTTTCCAGGTCGACCCAGGAATTGATAGAGCCCTGAGGAAGGCTTCGGAACCAGTCGAATGCCACCCCTTTCAAGGTGCCGATGAACAACCTAGCCATGATGGGGTCGTTGTTTAGAACATTACCGGTCTGGGACCGAAAATAGTAGATGTGCTGATTGGGCGAGCTCTTACCATCATACGTATGCAACGTTGGTGGTTTGAACTTTGGCGGATATGGCACTGAATCCCATTCCAGTGGGTAAGGACGGACTACCCCCACTCTCTTCAATTCATCCTTCTGAGCCAGGGATGAAATTTGAGCTTGAAGGCCTTTAAGGACTTCAGCATCTAGGGAAGAACCTCCCTTGGATTTCGGATCATTGCTAAAGTGTTCCTCCTCATCGTGGTGGCTTCCGGTATCATCGCCGCCCCGATTGCTGAGGAGTTGGGCAAGCATCTGTTGAATATTGTCCAGGGCTTCCTGCTGGGTCCTGGAGGTTTGCTCTTGAGCTTCCAAACGCCGACGAAGGTCATCATTGGCGTTATCGGCCATATTGACCGATGCTTTGTCCGTCCGTATAGAACTGACTGTTGCTGAAGAGGCATACCCGCTGTCTTCATCTTCTCCATCAGATGATTGGGGTGATCGCCTGGACTGTGGCGAGATCAGGGCCTTTGAGGAAGAAGGCTGCTCATAGTTATAGGGTATTGCCACCCTAGACCTGGTGTTTCGGAAAACACCTTCTTCGCGCACCAAGACTTCACCTAAGCCTGGGCAGTAATCTGGATCTGGGGAGCCGAAAGGGGTATTATCAGATGTATGACCTTCCCTGTGTCGCTCTCGTCCTCTTCCGGTCATGTTGACGGACGCGAAGACTGGGCCTCGCGAAGCGCTCCTTTCATGATGTTTCTTTGTGGCATGTGCGGACAACCGGTCAAACACCGATTGACGGTGCGGAGATGCAGCCTTGATTGGATATTGCCGACAGCGGGCTGAATGGATTGTCATAAGTCGGCATCCTCTTTGACAACAAGGGGAAGTGGTTTGGAGAGACTCCAATTCCTGCTTGTTTGTCAAGAATTGTCGCAGGTTAGGCTCAACAGAGCTTGAACAAACCCATGGAGAGGCCTTTCTGAGCGTACAAGGGATGATGCTCCGTTCTTCTTATCCCTGCAGAAGGGATTAGTACTGAATAGTACTTTTGCGCTAGCTTCACCGACGGGTGCGAGCTTAGTGCCTGATGAATTGGGGAGCGGAGCACGCTGTGGTGCTTTGCCTGCTATTCTGCTGCGAAGGGGATCAACCTCAGATAACACTGCGGTCTTAGCCTTGCGGCCGCGAACCCAGTGAATTCATTGTGGTACAATAGCTTCGCTTGTGAAAGCGAGGCTGACAAAAGGCTTTGCTGCCCTTGATTCAGGTGACGGTATGATTGCCGTCGTGACTTCATGGCTGGCAGCATCGTCAGGGCAGATGGGCATCTTACCCTTTTCTTCGCGGGAGAGGGCAATCTCGGCATGACTATACCGGGAGCTTTGGTTGAAGACTCTTGTTTAGGCTTCCATATCAGCCTTGACATGGGTCTTCTAGGTTCGCAGGGAACCTGAATAGCCACAAGCGGGGCTGTGGGGTGCCGGCAAAATTCTGCCTCTGGTTTCTGATTTGAAACCTTGGTCATGAAGACCTTCCTGTGCTTCCGTGCTCGAAGCGTCAGGCCACCCCCAGAGAGGACTTCTTCAAATCTTCCTTGATCGATCTGGATAACCAGGTTCTCAAAAGTGCAGGATCTGGGCTGCGGGCATGTTTCCTTGTTGCGCCAGAGAACTGCGGCAGGTTTGTAGAGAACCTTTTCCGTCTTCGCAGAGACTTTGCTTGAAGATTTAGTCAGAGAAGATCTGGCTGCACCGGCTTTTCTGAATTCAGAGATAGACCCGAAGGTCTGTTCGTCGCACTGCGACACTTAATTCTCAGCAGAGGAGAATACATTCCCCAGCGGAGTCGCCATCTTGTTTTCCATTATGTTTGCAAAGGGGGAAAACTTACAAAAAAGAGTTTGAGGAGAAATTACAAGTATTCTTAAAAAAAGATTACAAGTAGATCTCCTCAGAGATTCTGAGAAAATGTGCCGATAGGAGTCTGGTCAGCGCGCGACCACTTTGTCCCTTTGACGATGCGAGCGATGAGATTCCCTTCTCGCCTGGTTCCGGGAATCAGAGAATAGAGGGTTGGTAGAACCCTCTTGCTACTTCTCAAAACCGCCTTCTGTGAGGAATTCTTCTCGCCTGGTTCCGGAGATTCCTTGAGGAAAAGAGGTTGTTAGGGTATCACCACCCTGAAAGAGAGAAGTATTTCTCTAAAGAGTCTCTGAATTCGAGAACGCACGGTGCGTTGTAAAGAAGCCTCTACTTGTGGAGTCCTCTCTTTTTTTTTGGAAGTCTCTCCCGATCCGATCGATCCTTTTTCTTGTGTCCCTGGAGGGCTATTTATAGGGAGAGCAAGAGTATAATCGTCCCCTTGAAGATATGGAAACAGATTGAACCGAATATGTTTGAATCTGGAAAGTAGCCTTGCTGCGAGGCTAGGATAGCTTCTGCGGAGCTAGAAAATGGCAAGTCGGTTGATCTTTCCGATTTGTTTTGATCCCTTCCATATCGTTGGAGGATTTCTCTGATCCTCTTACTCGTTTCAAGAGAGTCAAGAGATTGCGGCAATCACCTGCCATATTTGAATCCGATTGGATTTGATTAGATTGAATCCGATCTCATCAGGAGATTTGATTGGTCAAAGGTTGACCATAGCAGGCTGATATCGGAGCTGCCCGCTTTGAAGCTCATAGCGGAGCTAGAGGCAATCCTTAGCGAAATCCTGAAAAGAGGCTTTTCGGCGAAGCTATCAGTTAGCTTCCTGGCGATGCTCTGGATGATGCTAGCCTCTCAAACGAGGCTATCTCCTTGGGCTAATGTAATGCTATATGCTAGCATTTTAGACCTGCTGAGGTCTGTTAGAAACAATCCGGGTTCACTGTTCTGCTTGCTGGATCAGTGGAGTCCAAACCGCTTCCTTGTCCCTTGGAGGTGGGTGAAAACTGGTCTTCAGCTCGTCTGTCCCTTGTCTTTTGTAAATGTCAACAAGTTTAGACATCGTTCGGACCAATGAGAATCTTGTCTTTTTAAGTGTCAACAAGACCCCCTTCAAAGTTTTCGAGAGTCTGCAATAGCTCAGACTCCGAAACACTTTGAACGGCTGTGATGGTATGTGGAGTATGAACGGTCGCCATGATGGTTGAGTTCAGCTTCGCTTCAATCCTGCCTGGGATGAATTCGCCGAAGAATTGTACTGGTTCGCGAGTAGCTTCGCGTCGGGGTAGCTCCGCATCTGGGCTTCCAAGAAATAAGTTCGCTTTGGACCTCTGTTGCTTTTCAAAGCCAACTGCCGGGGGGCGGTTACGAGGAGGATCATTCCTTCTTTCGCACTGATCGAGAGAGATGTTCTCCGATTTGCACGTTTTCCAAGGGAGGATATTCCCTTTATTCAAGGCGCCATAAGTGCCTTTTATGAGGGAGACGTTTTCTCTCTTTGCACGGTTCCAAGGGGAAAACCGTCCCTTCCATCAAGGCGCAAAAATACCTTGAATGCGCTCGTGCTTCCACGCTTGGGGTGGTCGCACTCAGGCGATGGGCCTATAAATAGGACACTTGAGGTCCTCTGAAGAGAAATATTTTGCCTCCTTCTCTTCTCTTGGTTTGAGAGATACTCAGATCTCTGAATTAGTGGGAAAGCCCACTCTGGTTGCCACCCGGCCAAGGACAGTAAGTCTTGATCGTTCAACGACTTCACCATTTTTTTAGGGAATTCATCCCCTTAGTTTAGCTTGACAGCTGCTTTAGGGATTAACTTCTCCTCGATCTTCATCTTGCACTTGGCTGATCTGCAGAGAAGGATCTCATCATGGCTCTCTGCGAAGCCATCGTCGTGATTTGATTAGAGAAAGATCACTGCATGTTAAGTCCGCTACACAGGCAGAACTTAGGACTTGGTCTCTTCAAAGGTTGAGCCAGTCTTGCCATATGGTGAATGTTGAGACTGTGTCTGATTTGCCATAGAGGTGAGGCTAGGACTTGGCGTTTGCTGAGCTAGTCCATTAGTTGCTGTGCAGGCGGAACTTGTCCTCTGCTGAAGTCGGATTGCTTTACCGCCCAAGAATCTGACTTAATATCTTTGCAGCTTTTTGTGTGCTTAACTGCTAACTTGCTCCAATTTGCCTTGCAGTGAGCTATGCTTGCCAGTCGGTAACTTGATGGAGAAACCATGAAATCGCCTTATGCTCCCGGTTGAAGCTTTACTTTTAAGCAGGAGGAACAATCGGGGCAGCGAATGCGCGTCCCAGGGGCTGTTGGCAGCCTCTTATCCGAGATGATTCGTTCTGAGGTGAGGCTGGCCGCCGCCTTTATCGGAGAGGATCCGCTCAAGATAATGGGCGTCGCCTGTGGGATCGCCGGCATCATTGCCGACTTTCAACTTGGTGGCCTTTGGGGGCGATCCCTTCAGGAAACGGGTATCGCGCCTGTTAGATCACTGGTACCACTGCCGATTCCCATTATACGTGATCTATCGTGTTGGCGGCAATAGTTTTTACTGCCAGGCTTCAAAAAATGGCCTGGCATGATCTGCCATTTTGTGGAGAAAAATGACCGTGTCCTTGTGGCACCACTGGTTTCGGTCTTATGCAGGAGGAAGGCCCTTCCTGTCCGGGTTGTCTGGCCTGGAAGCAGATAAAACCGCTTGTATGCCTTTTATGCAAATGACCTTGTTAGGCAACTTGGTGTGTTATATGAAACACAGCTTTGATGTAATATCAAATGTACCTTGCTTTTGAATCAATGAAAGTTCATCGTCTGATCATCGATTTTTGCTTACTTTCACTGAGAGTTTGGGCATAGCTGGGCTAAATGTTGTTTGCGGAGCTTAAGGACATAGTCCTTCCTTCGAATGATCTTCGCGAGACTGGTGTGTATCGCGAGGCAGCACGCTTTTAGAGGGCTAGGTAGGCCTTTCAGCGAAGCCCTTGAAGGATTGTGCGAAGTCCGCACTTTTGCACTAGTGCGAAGTAACTCTTAGTAGAGTTGAACCGACGCTCTTGGGAAGGCGCTTCGGGCGCTGTTTCGAATTAAATCGAAACGGCGGCATGGGCCTTTTTCGAGGCCTCGTTTCAGGCGCTGATTGGCCTAAAAGCCCGATCGGGCTGGATATGGAAAGGTCTCTTTTTTCAGAGAACTTTCTATCTCTTCCTCTTCTATGGGCAGGCTTCATTGTTCAGTGAGCCGAGCTCCTTGTACGGGATACGCTCATCCAGGACGTCGTCTGCAGGCCATGCGGAGCATCTTAACTACGGCTCCGCTTGAAGATATCGACCGTCAGGCTTACAGAAAGCCTGACCTCATGTTCGGGGATGCTGCACCTGATCCTGATCGCCAGCTGCAGGCCGGTGAAGGCCAGTGATTTTCCAGTTGGACGGCGAGAGATTCTATCTCCCGTCCTCTAAGCGGCATTTTGCTTTGTCTTCCTTCGCGAGCGCGACTCAGGCTCGGAAGATGGCTTGGGGCGTGAGCCTAAATGCCGAGTCTGTAAGTGTCGGGAGGTTGACATCCATCCGGCTATTCGAGGGCGGGCCATCCTCGTAGCATAATGGGGCTATACCCTGGAAGGTATCGCGGGAGGGACCTTCCAGTAGGAGAGAACCCAGCTGCGGCGCCGACCTTTGGCACTCAGTTCTGCGAAGTGGACGGGAACTACCCCGCCACGATTTCAGGACTCCGGTTGGGTCACCCTCCTAGGTCGTGGTGGGCGGAGTGACCAACTATATCCTCACTCATTTTGAGGGGGACTTAGAGAGGTTTAACCTCCATGAGGCCGTCAGGGCGCACCTGCTACGGCATTGAGATGAAGGTGGCGTGCTTCTACGCCATCCTTGAGTTGTACTGCCGGTCTCGGGGACTTTCTTCACACCCGGTTGGTGGGTTGGGCATGGCCCTGCACGAGATGCGGGAGATCTCTGCTTTGCCTTCGGGTCTCTTCTGTACGAAGAGTACTTTCCCTGTGAGGCGGAGTTGGCTATTCTGGAGAAACAAGAGCCTGCTTTGCTTGAGACATATCGGAATTGATGTGCCATTTGCACATTTGCTCCAGCATCCACACTGGGGGCAAGGTAGCTCGAAGAGCTTGAAGAGCTGGGGGAACTACTTGTTCCCGGATATGACTAGTGCACCTGAGGCAGCTCATTGCGGAGTTGCTGAAGAAGACATCTTGGCAAGGATGGAGGTGCATGCTGAAAAGGACATCGTCGTGACAGAAGATGATGGTCCTTTCGGGAAGGGGATGTTCTTCGGAGCTTTCACCATCAGGCCGTCGGCCTATGTCTCGCAAGGCGTTGCTGGCCGGCTTCTTAACCATCTGGTTAAAGAAGTGTGTCGTGCCTTCTTCTTCGGGTGACATCGTCCACCCGAATGTGCTGCTGCCTGCCGTCCGCTTGGTCCATGGCCACCGTCTGGGTCTTCTCCCGGCCATGGTGTGTTGTATTCAGAGGGGCCTTCGTGCACTGACGGAGGCTTTCTGCAGGCCAATGGCGTCAAGGCGAGGGAAGGGTGCCGTCCTGCCTTGTGACGGACCCAATCCTAGGGTAGGTTTACCGTACCCTACTTGATGGCGTGGTTCGCCTTGCACTGCCCCAGTTTGATTGGAGCTGGGGAAAGACCCTCCGCAGGGTGTTCAAACGGCGCTTCTCCGTCGCTTTGAAGGCCGTTCGTGGCAGAAAACTTATGTGGCCGAGGCCCGTAAGTTAGTGCGTCGTTATGACGCTTATAGCCTGTTCCGTTGTTTTCCTCGCCTGCGGGGTGCAGGATACAACGAGGAATTCCATGATGTGGAGTCAGGTCGGGGTCTCCCATGAGTCGGGGGTTTTCGAGTGGCTGGTCTGTATCCGGCCCTCGCATTTGCTGTACAGGAGTGGGGATACCTGCTACCTGGAGCCCTACGTCCCGAGCCGGTTTGCCCGCCAATTTGGGTATGACCAGTTGTATGTGGGCAACCCCAATCCGGACCTGGCTTTCATTGGGAACCTCATTGATGGGGCTCGTGCTTACGGGTTCTTTACCGCGGATGACACTGGAGCGTGGCTACGCACGCCGCTGAGGGACCCGGCCTTTGGACGACCCTGTGTTTTCGCCAATGGTATGCGGCTTCGAACTCCACACCTGCTGGGTTTAATGCCACCGTCGGGTGTGAAGTTAATTTCTCATCGGATGAGGCAGAAGGCTTCTGATAAAATGGAGGGCAAACGAGTCCGTGTTCCTGGCATAGAGGAGTTCATCGCTGTAGATGACAGCGGGGCTTCTGATGCGGGGAGCCCTTACTTCGAGGAGAGACGACGAGGCTGATGCCCATGAAGCTGATACTCGTGAAGCCGGTTCTGGTGTAGTGGGGACAGCTCCCTCACAACATGTGGAGGAAGTGGAGGAAGAGACTCTGATGTCCACTTCAAAAGGAAGCGTGGGAGTGGATCCCGTAGAAGTCGTCGGCGAAGAGGCCCGTCGCCAGACTCCTACCATCGTGGTAGAGGGTGAGCCCTCTGCTGCGCCTCCTTCTGCTGCTCCATTAGTGGCTGAGCCGTCGGCTGCTGAACCGACTACTGGTAAGATTGGCCCCATCTAATATGCCTTCAGCGCACTTTAAATAACTCATCATTTGCTTTTTGTTGCAGGAGCAGGAGCATGGGGAGCAAGGGGACCAGTATGATCCTCTATTCGCTTATGGAGCTGCAGCTGGTTCCTTTACTCGCTCGGAGGATCTGGAGGTGATGCGGCCGACATTGGCCTCTCGGGCGCTGGGACTTCTAAAGGAAGTCCTATGGCATCCAGCTCTATCGGGTGGTCTGCGGAGGAATCGGCGAGCAGGCCGGCTATCCGCGTTGATTTTGGCAAGAACTTCGCGATGGAACCCCTAGAGACTGATGAGGCTGACGAAGTAACATCAGCCTTCGGTAAAATGACGACCTTTTGATCTCCTCTTGTTTACTGCATCTGCTTTTGACCATGGCTTGTTGCAGGTGTTCGGCCTCAAGATGCGTCGGCTTTGAAGGAGCCGGAGACTTCCCTGGAAGGTCAGAGGGTGGGTTGAGTGCTTCGTCCACGGCGGATGTTGCCATGTTGGACGTGTTGTATGGCGACTTGCCTTCTTATCAGCCCACGTCAGCTGAAAGGCGAGAGGCTGAAGGGGCGGCAGTCCCGGAGGTATCCTCACTCCCAATCACATCACCGAGTGAGGTGCCGGCAATTTTGCCCAGTGCGGGGGAGGGTGATCGTGGACCCTAGTCCCCGACTTTGATTGTCGAGCTGCTGCAGGAGGTGGTTGCCAGTCCTACCTCCGCGGTGGCTGGCGTGCTGGTGTCGCTGAGGACTCCGCCGAGGACACCTTTGGCTTGCCCTGCTGCTGTCGATGTTCCCGCTTCTTCTTCTGCGGCGCGTGTCGACTGGGTTGGTAGATTGCTCCGAGGTGGTCTCAAGGGTTGATGAAGCTGAGAATGACTTCATCGGTAATCTGGTCGACAGCTTCTATAACAGTTTGGAGCAGACTATCGGTCTAGTCTTGAAGGGCTCGCCTGTGCCATTCTCGAAGCTGAAGATGGTCCTTTCCCGTGGCATTGAGTGTATCCGAGACTTTGAGGGGTACCATCAAGCTGCTGCTCTAGAGCTCTGGTAGATGACCTGAGAAGGACGTGGAGGAATGGCGCCATCTCCATCGTTCAGACGCAGCGTCTTTGGCTGATGAAACGGCTCACACGTCTTGTTGCCCAAAGGCGCGAGGCTCAGCTCGCCGCTCAAGAGGCTGCTGAGGCTATCTCCTCTGACTTGAAGTCCTGGAGACAGAGCAAGCAGAGGTTGGGAGTGCAATTGACGCTTCCAACAGTGCTCTTCTTGATGCCGAGAAGATAAGGTTAAGAGGGCCGAAGAGATGATCCGGAAGGCAAATCTCCTCTTATCCAAAGCTACACAGATGCGTCATGAAGAGTCTGCGCGGCTTAAGCAGCTCAGGGCTCGGAGTGAGGAACTGGCGCGGCAGAAGTCGTCACAGAGGGCGACTTTGGCGGAGGTCGAGGCTCGTCTGGCTCAGGCGGTGGACTTCGATGAGGCTGAGCTAAGATCACAGGCGCTTGCCCAGGCTGCTGATGACAGGAGGACGAGGCTAGCTTCGCTCGGAGATCGGATCCGATCTTATCATGTACGCCTATAGGCTCCTCCATGTATCCCATCCTTTTGGAATTTAATAAAAATTCTTTCTTTTGTCGTCTTTGTTTGTTTGGATAATGAGGCATGGCTGTCTGTTGGTTCAGAGGTCGCAATGACATAACCGAATGGGACGTCGCCAGTCTCGAGGTCAGCCCTTGCGGGGCTAAAAGGGGAGATACTGCCTTTTGTAAATGTCAGCAAGCATCGAGATTGAGACTTAGCTGTCTGTTGGTTCAGAGGTCGCAATGACAATGACATAACCATTGAGACGCCGCTAAGCTCAATGGTAGATGAAACTTGGCTATCTGCCAGTTCAGAGGTCGCAATGACATAACTGGTTGAGAAGCCACCAAGCTTCAAAATAGGTGATACTCGTCTTTTGTAAATGTCGACAAGTATCGAGACCTGTCTTTTGTAAATGTCAACAGGACTCGGGATTGAGACTTAGCTGTCTGCTGGTTCAGAGGTCGCAATGACAACCAATTGAGACGCCGCTAAGCTCAATGGTAGATGAAACTTGGCTATCTGCCAGTTCAGAGGTCGCAATGACATAACTGGTTGAGAAGCCACCAAGCTTCAAAATAGGTGATACTCGTCTTTTGTAAATGTCGACAAGTATCGAGACCTGTCTTTTGTAAATGTCAACAGGACTCAAGGTTGAGGCTAGCTGTCTGCCGGTTCAGAGGGCAATGACGTAACCGATGAGACGCCACTAAGCTCAATGACAGATGAGACTTGGCTATCTGCCAGTTCAGAGGTCGCGATGACAAACTGTTGAGAAGTCACCAAGTTCAAAAGTCGGAATGGATTGGAAAGGTCTCGTCTTCTCGGGGAGAAACGAGGAAATCACTGTCATAGGTTTAATGTTAACGTAACAGCGGAATATGTGTGGTCCTACCATTCTATGGATGAGAATTGGTAAGTGACTTTGGAGGTCTCGCTCTCATGAGGAGAAATGAGGGGACTGCTGTCATAGGTTTAATGTTAACGTAACAGCGGAATATGGTTCTTACCATCTATGGATGTGAAAATTGGTAAGTGATTCTGGAGAGGGAATCAAGTGGGAGCAGATCCCTTGGGATTTTAAGCAAACCCCCAGCCACCAACAGGTTTGATATGCTGGGAGAAAGAGAGAGGCTCTCTTTGTGCGCATTCCGGACGCGCGGATCTCGATCAGAGGTGTAATGTTAACTTGATCGAGAGCAAAATCCTTGATTAAGGATAGTACTTCTTTAAGAATTTGCCATTGATTGGCATCATGAGGAGGTCGCCATCTGCAGTTGTAAGGCGGTATGCTCCGTTGAATAGACTGTCTCTATCACAAACGGTCCTTCCCATTTAGCTGCTGAAATTTGCCTTTGGTCTTGTGCGTCATAATCATCGGTCGTCTGACGGCTAAGACCAGATCTCCTTTCTGGAAGGTTCTTTACTTAACCTTCTTATTGAAGGCTTTTGACATCCGAGCCTGATATAGCTCGAGTGTTGCTGAGCTTGTAGCCGCTTCTCGTCTAGGGCTTCGAGCTCTTGAAGACGCAGGCGATCATTGTCTTCTGATGTCATTTTAGTAGTCAGGGCTACTCGCAATGATGGCACCTGAATTTCCAATGGGATGACCGCTTCGCACCCATATACCAGGGAGAAAGGCGTATTGCCTGTCGGTGTCCGAACCGTAGTCCGGTAGGCCCAAAGGCATTCACCGAGCTTTTCGTCCCAATCTCGCTTGTTCGAGGAGACAAACTTCTTGAGCAGCTTGATGATCGTCTTGTTAAATGCCTCTGCCAAGCCGTTGGCGGCAGGATTGTAGGCGGTTGAAGCCACATTCTGAATTCAGTATTTATCGCAGAACCGATAGAACCCTTGGCTTACGAAATGGGGACCATTGTCATGGATGATCCGTCTGGGTATACCGAATCGATGGATGACATGGTGTTTGATGAAGCTAACCAGATTGGAGGTTTTAACTTCGGCCAACGGGTGGCCTCTGCCCATTTTGAGAAGTAATCGGTTATTGCCAGGATAAACCGTGACCTCTTGCCGAAGAGGGACTGATTGGCCCTACGACATCGATTCCCCATGCTTCAAATGGCCATGAAGCAACAGTAGGGTGGAGCAACTCCGAAGGTTGGTGTATGAAGTCTGCATGGACCTGGCACGCCTTACACCTTCGTGCATATTGGGTGGCATCGGCCATCATGGTCGGCCAGTAGTACCCAAGTCTGTGCAGCCTGTCTTTAAGCTTTGGACCCGGCTGGTGAGCTCCGCAAATGCCATCATGTGCTTCTTTAAGCACTTCCTGTGCCTTTGAATGGGAAAGGCAACGGAGGAGGACACGTCATATGAACGACGGTAGAGTGTCTTCAAAGTGGGATCATAGTAGAAAACGGAGCGACCTTCGTCTGATGGACGCCGCTTCTTTGGGATCGTCTGGAAGCAGACCGTGCAGAGAGTAGTCAATGAGAGGGAAGCGCCAATCCCTCGGCTCAAGATCCGTGGAGATATTATGAACCTCTTGGATCCTTAGCATATGCTTGGAGCATATGAGATGCCGGGTTGCGACTGTGAGGTGATACTCGGTGTCGGCCGTAAGGCTAGCGTTGTTGCTAATGCAGCGAGGGCATCCGCCTTGGTATTTTGAGATCGGGACACATGCCCGATGTAGAAGCCTTCAAATAAGCTAGCCAATTGATGGCTGTATGATAATAAGGCACCAAGTCTTATGGCGGACTTCGTATTCGCCTTTGACTTGACTGATGACCAGCTTTGAATCGCCGTAAGCTTCGAGGTAGCGTACCCCCATTCCCTGGGCGAGCTGGAGACCGATGAGCAGAGCATTGTATTCCGCTACATTATTAGAGCATGATTCTGTCAAGGAGAATGCTCTGGGGAGGATATGATCCTGTGGGGAGATGAACACAACCCCCACTCCGGCAATAATCTTCCCTTTGGGGCCCATCCGCGATGCTCCGTCGAAGAACATCTGCCACACTTCCTCTGCTGAGGTTTGCATTAGACTCGAAGACTTCATCAGGGATGTCTTCGTGAAGTTTTGAATGTTTCTGGAACTGGATGAGCAGCTAAGAACTCTGCAAGGGCTGGCCTTTAACTGCCTTCTGAGGAGTAAAGGTCATGTCGTATTGAGACAACAGAAGTGCCCATTTAGCCAACCTTGAATTCAGCGACCCTGGCTTCGTCATGAGAAGACGTAAAGGGTTCACCCTGGAGATGACATGTATGGTTTGGCCAACCAAATAATGTCGTGTCTTCTGGACAGCGAAGACGAGAGCTAAACACTCTTTCTCAATAGGATTGTAGCGAGATTCCGCTCCTATGAGAGTCCTGCTCAGATAATAAATGGCCTGCTCATGGCCATTGTCGTCCTTCTGAGCGAGGAGGGCACGAGGGAATAGTCCAGAGCTTTTACATAAAGCAAGAATGGTTTCCCTGATGTAGGGGCCACTAAGACCGGAGGTTTTGTGAGATACCTCTTAATGTCTTATAAGCTTCTTGACAAGCTTGGTCCCATATGAAGGCAGTACCCTTTTCATGAGACGGGAAGGGCTGGCAACGGCCCGAAAGATTTGCTATGAATCTTCTGATGTAGGCTAATCTGCCTTGCAAGCCTCGGAGCTCTTTGAGATTCCTTGGTGGATGCATACTCTGGATGGCTTTGACTTTGTCCGGGTCAAGATGGATCCCCTTTGACGTGACAATGATTCGAGGAACTTGCCACTAGACACTCCCAAAAAGGATTTTGTCGGGTTCATTTTCAGCTGATGAGCCCGCATTATGTCGAACATCGTTCTCAGATCGCGAAGATGTTCTCTTTGCTGCGGCTTTTGACGGCAATGTCGTCAACATAGCATTCCACCGTCTTTCGGAGATGGTCGCGGAAGATCATGCTCATCGCCCGCTGGTAGGTTGCTCCGGCGTTCTTCAGTCCGAAGGGCATTACAGTGTAGCAGTATACCCCCCAATGGCGTTCGGAAAGAAGTATGCTTCTTGTCATCAGGATACATCTTGATCTGGTTGTACCCTGAGAAGCCGTCCATGAAAGACATCCTCTCGAACCCGCATGTGTTGTCGATCATGACATCAGTGATCGGCAGTGGGAATTCATCTTTGGGACAGGCCGTATTGAGATCACGGTAGTCGATGCAGATCCGTATTTTCCCGTCTTTTGAGGACGGGGACGATGTTAGCTACCCAGTCTGGATGCTGTTCCTCCGGATGAAGCCGCAAGCAATGAACTTATGAACTTCGGCTTCAATAGCCTCCATGATGTTTGGGCGGAACCGACGTTGTTGCTGCTTGACTGGCTTAACGTCGTTCTTGATGTTAGACGGTGCATAGCGACCTGTGGATCAAGTCAGGCATGTCTTCGTAGCTCCAGGCGAAGACATCTATTACTCTTTTACGAGCATTATCAATTCTTCCCTTTCGATAAGTGATAAGCTTTCACTTATGAAAATAGGCTTGGGGTGATCTTGACTACCCAAGTTGACCTGGATCACCTTGTCTTCGGTAGGTGGCTCGCGCAGCTCGAAACGCTTTTCCCATTGGAGACTTAATTGCTGGGCCCAAGGTTCCTCATCAGCAGCTTCCGCAGGTTCCAATTGACTGCCTGAAGTCATATTCACAGTGAGGCCGTTGAACATTCCTCCTATGCTGATGTCAGAGTCCCATCGGCAGATGAGTCCGACTGTGATGGGATCGATCCATCGCCTTTGACCTGAACTGTTGTTGATGACGTTGTGTGTGACATACCCTAACCCCCTGCGTGTACTATCATAGTAATTTGCAGGTTTCCCTCTTGGGACGGAGTCACGCATCAAGCTGCGTCTTCCTTTTCCGAAATTTAGGCCGCCTGCCTGCTTCAAGTCATATCCCATCTTCTCCATAATATGGCGTGCCGGTTGCCCATAATGGAAGAACTGTGGGGCTTCTGAGTCCGAGCTTGACTCTGTAGCTGCAGGTCCCCGTGGCTGGGTTCTACCGAAGATTATCGGCAACTGACCTTGTTTGGATGGAGGGATTACCAGCGTGGCCCTTCTATAACCTCCACAGATGTAGTAGCCGAACTTGGCTCATGTACGGGCATGTGCAGAGAGCCCTCTATGATGGATTTAATTGACCCAATACTCGCAGGATAACAAAAGAGATACTATCATTAATTACCCATTCACCCTCTATCAGAAGGATATACATTGGGGGTCATTGAGGAAAACATGCTGTAATGGTTTCGCCAATCAAAATGGCTGGCATGCCTGTTTCGGATTCTGAATCCGCCTCATTGCCACTTTCATCATCGTCTGGCAATGGCTCTGCAGGCGTTCCGTCGGCCTCTTGATACAGGAGGGCGTCGGTGAAGTAGTTTTCCACCCCTTGAAGGGTTGCTTTTCAGTGAAGACAGTTCGTACTGTCGCATCATCTTCAACATATTGAAGCATGATGGAGGGTGGAAGGGACGATCCAGTTGGCATGGATCCATGGCCGTCCCAGCAGCAGGTTATATGAAGTGTCAGCATCAATGACATAGCATGTCACTTCTGACTTCAGACTCCCGATTCTGCAACGGAGTCGAATTTTTCCAAGCGGATGGCTGCTCCCGGCGTTGAAGCCATATATTGTAGTGGTGGTTGCGGACAACCTGTACAATGGTATGCCGAGGAAATAGAGGAGCTTTTGGGGATGATGCTGAGTGCAGACCCCGGATCGACTTGTACTCTTTCAATACATGTTGAACCGATATATCCGGTATAGTACAGAGGTCGATCATGCTTGTTGTCTTTGAGAAGCATATCTTCCGCCGTAAAGGTAATAGCAGGCACCTTGGATTGCGCGTGATGACACTTGAGCAGGAAGGCCGCATCTCAACACCAGGAACCTCGGGCATGCATGTCAGAAAGGATTCCGAGTTGGCCAGCGCATCTCTGAGTGCCTCTCTTGTCTCTTTAGAGAGACGAAGGAGCTCGTGTATTGTGATACGAGCCGGGATATTGGCTAAGTGGGCCAATATATCAAAGCGAAAGGGTGTGGCTAACCCTTGGCCTGGCGGTTTCTTCAACACATGTCGAACCGCACTTCCTTAGGCTTCTCCTTCCCTTGGTCAGGAATGAAGCGGATGTCGGCATTGGTACTGACGCGTTTGCTGTTGTATCTCGTCAGTAGACTTGTCATACTGCCTTAAGTATGATTTTCCAGACCGGGTGCCCGTCTGTTGAGGCGCATCTGCCTGCGCTGTACAGGCATGCTTCTCTTCTTCTGAATCGCTGAGGGAAGCCGAAGTAAGATTACCATCATCTGGCAGGACAGAGATGACATTGCAGGACTTGCCTTTTTTGCTGGAGTCCTTCGACGTCCGCTGTACGTCTTGGATGAGGTCAGGGTGTATCCACATAACTTCCCCTGTCTCCAATGTCAAAGGGACGAGACCCTTGTTGTATTGAGTCATGGCTGGAGGATGCTTGACTTCCAACCGCGGCGCCGGGGCTGAATAGGTCCCGTCAGGAACTGTGACCTTCTGGGCAGTGCCGAACTCAAGAGTCACCATATTGGCAGTGACTTTCTTCTGTTCGTCTTCAGTGTGAGGACTCCGGCGTCGACCAAGGCTTGAATTCTATCCTTGAGAACATAGCACTTGTCAGTAGGATGGTGGATCATCCTGTGGTAGAGGCAGTATTTAGGGTCGTTTGTGCGCCCTATCTCATTGAGACGCCGAGCATCCGGTAGCTTCATTTTGTTCCCTTTGTGGAGCAGATGGAATATCGTGACCACCTGATCATCTCTGAAGGAGTACTGTTTTGGAGGAAACTTGGGCTCTTGGCTGTTGACGCCGCTTTTCTTGGCCTTTGACTGCATGTCCCCGGTCAGCTCGACGGACATAATTTCCTTCCCTTTAGCTTGGGAAGACTGCGGGAGATCGCTACGCCCTTTGTTGTTCGCGCCCCATTTGCTTCTAGGGGCGGATAGCTCGAACTTCTTAGCCGACTTCTCGGCTATCTCAGCTTGTTCGACCAATTCCTTCAAAGTATGGGCTTTGACAGCCCCCATGCGGACTTCTACTTGATCAAGAAGTTGTGCCTGCATGTCTGTAGAGCATGGGTAATGGCATCCCTGCTGGGACACATCAGAGATAGATTTCTGAACCGCTCAATGTATTCACGGACAGATTCGCCTTTCCTCTGCACAGTGGAAAGGAGCTTGTCCATGGTCACTTCGGTGTCATCCTCATAGAAGTGAGAGAGGAACCGAGTTTCCAGGTCGACCCAGGAATTGATAGAGCCCTGAGGAAGGCTTCGGAACCAGTCGAATGCCACCCTTTCAAGGTGCCGATGAACAACCTAGCCATGATGGCGTCGTTGCTTAGAACATTACCGGTCTGGGACGGAAATAGTAGATGTGCTGATTGGGCGAGCTCTTACCATCATACGTATGCAACGTTGGTGGTTTGAACTTTGGCGGATATGGCACCGAATCCCACTCCAGTGGGTAAGGACGAACTGCCCCTACTTTCTTTAATTCATCCCTCTGAGCCAGGGATGAAATTTGAGCTTGAAGGCCTTTAAGGACTTCGGCATCCAGGGAAGAGCCTCCCTTAGATCTCTCCGTCTTGGGCGGATCATTGCTGAGGTGTCCCTCCTCATCATGATTGCTCCCGGTATCATCATTCCGGTTGCTGAGGAGCTGAGCGAGCATCTGTTGAATATTGTCCAGGGCCTCTTGCTGAGTTCTAGAGGTCCGCTCCTGAGCTTCCAAACGCCGACGAAGGTCGTCATTGGCGTTATCGGCCATATTAACCGATGCTTTGTCCGTTCGCACAGAACTGACTGTTGCTGAAGAGGCATACCCGCTGTCTTCATCTTCTCCATCGGATGATTGGGGCAACCGCCTGAGTTGTGGCACGGTTGGGACCGTCGAGGAGGAGGCTGCTCATAATTATAGGGTATCGCCACCCTGGATCTGGTGTTTCGGAAAACACCTTCTTCGCGCACCAAGACTTCATCTATGCCCGGGCTATAATCTGGATCTGGGGAGCTACAAGGGGTGTCGTCGGATGCTTGACTTCCTCTGCGCGGTTCTCGCCCCCTTCCGGTCATGTTGACAGATGCAGAGGCTGGGCCTCGCGAAGCGCTCCTTTCATGATGTTTCTTTGTGGCATGTGTGGACAACCGGTCAAACACCGATTGACGGTGCGGAGATGCAGCCTTGATTGGATATTGCCGACAGCGGGCTGAATGGATTGTCACAAGTCGGCATCCTCTTTGACAACAAGGGAAGTGGTTTGGAGAGACTCCAATTCCCGCTTGTTTGTCAAGAATTGTCGCAGGTTAGGCTCAACAGAGCCTGAACAAACCCATGGAGAGGCCTTTCTGGAGCGTACAAGGGGTGATGCTCCGTTCTTCTTATCCCTGCAGAAGGGATTAGTACTGAATAGTACTTTGGCGCTAGCTTCGCCGACGGGTGCGAGCTTAGTGCCTGATGAATTGGGGAGCGGAGCACGCTGTGGTGTTTTGCCCGCTATTCTGCTGCGAAGGGGATCAACCTCAGATAACACTGCGGTCTTAGCCTTGCGGCCGCGAACCCAGTGAATTTGTCGTGGTACAATAGCTTCGCTTGTGAAGCGAGGCTGACAGGAGGCTTTGCTGCCCTTGATTCAGGTGACGGTATGATTGCCGTCGTGACTTCATGGCTGGCAGCATCGTCAGGGCAGATGGGCATCTTACCCTTTTCTTCGGGAGAGGGCGCAGTCTCGGCATGACTACACCAGGAGCTTTGGTTGAAGACTCCTGTTTAGGCTTCCATATCAGCCTTGACAGGGGGCGCCTAGGTTCGCAGGGAACCTGAATAGCCACAAGCGGGGCTGTGGGGTGCTGGCAAATTCTGCCTCTGGTTTCTGATTTGAAACCTTGGTCATGAAGACCTTCCTGTGCTTCCGTGCTCGAAGCGTCAGGCCACCCCCAGAGAGGACTTCTTCAAATCTTCCTTGATCGATCTGGATAACCAGGTTCTCAAAAGTGCAGGATCTGGGCTGCGGGCATGTTTCCTCGTTGCGCCAGAGAACTGCGGCAGGTTTGTAGAGAACCTTTTCCGTCTCCGCAGAGACTTTGCTTGAAGATTAGCCAGAGAGAGAAGTTGGCTGCACCGGCTTTTCTGAATTCAGAGATAGACCCGAAGGTCTGTTCGTCGCATTGCGACACTTGATTCTCAGCAGAGGAGAATACAGTCCCCAGCGGAGTCGCCATCTTGTTTTCCATTATGTTTGCAAAGGGAAAACTTACAAATAAAAGTTTGAGGAGCTAAATTACAAGTATTCTCAAAAGATTACAAGTAGATCTCCTCAGAGATTCTGGGAAAATGTGCCGATAGGAGTCTGGTCAGCGCGCGACCACTTTGTCCCTTTGACGATGCGAGCGATGAGATTCCCTTCTCGCCTGGTTCCGGGAATCAGAGAATAGAGGATTGGTAGAACCCTCTGGCTACTTCTCAAAACCGCCTTCTGTAAGGAATTCCTTCTCGCCTGGTTCCGGAGATTCCTTGAGGAAAAGAGGTGCTAGGGTATCGCCACCCTGAAAAGAGAAGTATTTCTCTTGAAAGGTCTCTGAATTAGAGATTGCACGGTGCGTTATGAAGAAGTCCGATTCTCCCTGATCAACAGAGGATTGATTTGGGAGCAGAAGCCCGCTTTGATTGGTCGCCGATCTCTGGAAGCCCTCTCTTCTGATGCGATCTTCCTCCCTTGTGCCCCTGACGGGCTATTTATAGGGAGAGCAAGGGTATAATCGTCCCTTGAAAATATGGAAACAGATTGAATCGAATCTATTTGAATCTGGAAAGTAGCCTTGCTGCGAGGCTAGGATCAGCTTCTGCGGAGCTAGAAAATGGCAAGTCGGTTGATCTTTCGATTTGTTTTGATCCTTTCCATCTCGTTGGAGGATTTTCTCTGATCCTCTTACTCGTTTCAAGAGAGTCAAGAGATTGCGGCAATCACCTACCATATTTGAATCCCGATTGGATTTGATTAGATTGAATCCGATCTCATCAGGAGATTTGATTGGTCAAAGGTTGACCATAGCAGGCTGATAGCGGAGCTGCCCGCTTTGAAGCTCATAGCGGAGCTAGAGGCAATCCTTAGCGAAATCCTGAAAAGAGGCTTTTCGGCGAAGCTATCAGTTAGCTTCCTGGCGATGCTCTGGATGATGCTAGCCTCTCAAACGAGGCTATCTCCTTGGGCTAATGTAATGCTATATGCTAGCATTTTAGACCTGCTGAGGTCTGTTAGAAAACAATCCGGGTTCACTGTTCTACTTGCTGGATCAGTGGAGTCCAAACCGCTTCATTGTCCCTTGGAGGTGGGTGAAAACTGGTCTTCAGCTCGTCTGTCCCTTGTCTTTTGTAAATGTCACAAGTTTAGACATCGTTCGGACCAATGAGAATCTTGTCTTTTTTAAGTGTCAACA
>JAVJIF010017252.1:0-69346 GCA_038442645.1 Agave tequilana
AAAATGGAGGTATAATTGAATAGCATATTGTAAATTGAATTATAAATTATAATGAATAGCATGACTAAAAAATTATGAGTTATGATTAAATTATGAATTCTTATAAATTGAATTATGAATCTTTGTGTAGATTGAATAGCATGGCTAAAAATTAGGAATTATAATGAAATATGCGGATCATATTGTTGTTTGTGTAGATGAAATTATGAATTATAACTTGTGAATGTGAAAAATTGTTGTGATACTTGCTAAACGTTTTATTATTGCTTGTGATATTTTTAGATTTTTTAAAATTATTTTCTTATTTATAAAATTCTTAAATATAGTATATATTTTTATTTTTATTAAATAAATATTAAATCGCGTAACCTACGTTATACGTTACGTTATAACCAATGTTAACATAACAGAAGAAAAACGTTATCATTACGTTATCGTTATTTTAAACATTGTGTCTATATATATAGCCTACAATATGTGCACCATACTTGCAATTATTGATAAACTCAAATCTACGTAAATCTAATGCAAATAACTAATAAATCTCAATCAAATATAAATTTAAATAAATCTTAAATCTTGCTAAGCCTGGGCCGTACAATTCCCCATCACTAGCTCTTTCAGGATATACTTTGTACATATTCATGTTGCTCGAATGATTAATTTATATATGTTCACAGTTGCAAGTGGAGAGATTTGGAGGGCATTTCTAAGGCTGCATTTATTTTGCTTTTGCCCATGCATATGGTAGTTATTTGCATTTAAGAATGGAGTTATATTTTACTCACGCTTTTTGTCCAAGACTTATAAAGTATGTGAATCATGATAATCGTTTTCTTTTCTTTTTTAAACAGAAGATGCTACGTGCTTTGGACTGTTTGCTGGCTCCATATTTCTGATGCGCAACTTTGGGGAGCTCATGGCTATATGAAGACATATATGGAAGTACTGGTCCCGTATCTATTATGATTATGTAGCAGGCTATGGATGGTGATTTGCATCTTGTGTTTTCTAACTTGCCCCAGGGCATTGCTGTAAGTCATGCAGATGTTTTCTTATATGGCTCAGATTCTCTTGTTCAAACTTTACTGCAATGAACAATAGACTTTGATGTAGCATGCTTTGTTGCATAATTGTTAGCTTTTCTTACTTTAATTCATGCATTTATAATGTTCTTGTTGCTGGTCTGTATATATCATGCAAGATCTACAAACACAATGTTATTGGTTCTCTTGTTGAATAATATTTGTCAAGAATCATTTGAACATAGATACTGTAAGGGAGTTGGCTGTTACTGTAAACATTACTCGGCAGTTTAATCTTTTTGAAAATTGGTTACTTCAGACCTGATTTGCTCTGTATTATTTTTATTTATTACTAATAGGTAGTTTTCTAAAGGATAAGGCAGAGAAAATTTAAATTCTCATGTTAGGAGACTACTGTATTGTATTAACAATTCTCTCAGCCTTTGTAGTTAAGGTCCTATTAGTAGTTTTCCAAATGATAAGGCAGCGATAAAATTTAAACTCTCATGTTAGGAAACTACTGTGTTTTATTAACATTCTCTCAGCCTTTGTAGTTAAGGTCCTATTAGTAGTTTTCCGAAGGATAAGGCAGTGATAAAATTTAAACTCATGTTAGACTACTGTGTTGTATTAACAATTCTCTCAGCCTTTGTAGAGAGGGGTTTGGTGCTTTATTGGTGTTTGTTTTAATAACTGTAGTGGAGTTTTCAATTTGTTAGTAGCACCCCCTCTGCAAATATTTTGATAAACAGTATGATAGTAAGTTCTCCTAGTATGACCAAAGAGTAAGAGTGTTTCAAATTTTTAGTTTTAATCTTATAGATATTAAAACTAACAACTGACTGACCGTGGGCCGTGAAACTTAAGTGTTTACAGTACAAAAGGAACGATCATGTGAAGCTTGGGATGAACTACGTTCTGAACCACTTTAGAATTTTAGAGTCATTGATATAGAGTTAACTATTGTTCCTTGCTTAGAATGTTGCTTTATGTTTGTCTCCTGCTCTGTTGGCTACTGTTCGAGTGGTGGACTAGTGGCTCCCAAGATACTTCTAGAAACACCTTTGTTTATTACAAGTTCATCGGCAATTGTATAGTGGCTTTTTTCCTGTTCAATTAGAATGCTAGACCAGTGCAGAAGGTATGGGGGGCTCTGAGAGTTTTGGGTCCCACTTCTTGATTTGGTAAAGCAGTGCTTCCTTTGAAGAAGAAGCAAGTTTACTGTGGTTCATGTTAGCATCATGATTGATTGATGCTTTATCTTTCTGTCTCTTAGCTGTTTGTATTTGGATTGTTTTTATGACGGTACATTGTTATAGTTTAAGGTTTTTTAGGTTTTTGTGATAAAGCTTTGTTATTTTTTCCCCTTATTTAATAAATTTAAGTAGGGAATTTTTTAGAAGAGAATGGAAGGGTCGACATTGTTCTCAGTTCAGATTAATCCTTAAATGTATGGATGTATGGTGGTTTGGTACTGCGCACACATACAAGCATCAAGATTTGTAGAATGTTATTGAGGTAGCTATGAGGCATTTGAATCATATTAGTATCACAAAATCTCTGAAACTATAGAGTGGGTTCAATTGAGATTGAAGGTGGATAACTGGTTTATGTGCCTAAGATGCTTCCATATTACAGTCAAAGTCCTTTTATAAATAGGCTGCACAATACAAAAGAAAAGATTTGTAATGTGGGGGAAGATTTTTCTTTTTTTTTGGTGGGGGTGGGGGTGGGGAATACTATCATAGAAAATTGGTAAGAAGGTTCTTCAAAGATCTTAGAGTCGCTTATGAATACTTTAAGCGTGGTTTCAAATATCGGGCAATTATGATATATATTGACAATAGCTTGTTGGATTTGAGCTATCTGATACGATATTAATCATATAATATCGGCCGATATTGCTGATATTGATGCCTTGTATTGCTGATGTTGCCATTTCATAGATCAATGCTAGGTTTCTCTTGCATGCGCGATTATTCTCCTTTTTTTTTGGTTTGTGTGTGTGTGTGTGTGTGTGTGTGTGTGGGGGGGGGGGGGGGGGGGGGGGGGGGGGTTTGCTGTTTTCTGTGTGTGTGATGGTTTTCTGAATTATTGTAGGAAGACTAGCGGGGAAATGAAATAGTATATTGTATCTTTATTGACCTCTCTTAGGATTTTCGCTGTTATTCCTGCGATGATCTTTGCTCGTCATATCTATTTATGTTGGTATGCTCAACCTTTAGTCATCCTTGTCTGAGCAACATATTGATGCAAGTTTGATGGTTGGTCATGATTAAACGCGCGCGCGCACACAAACACGCGCGCGCACACACAATACTCAACATTCTATAGAGAATTGTTTCTTCGAACTATCATTTGAGAATGTCAATGAAGAGGTTGGAATGCATACAACCTTGCTCTCATTCTAGGTTTATGCAAGTGTTTGTGTTGGTAATCTGTAATTAGTCCTCTTTAGCTGCCTCATGGGGTGATCCATTGTCCTCATTGCTAGGACCCTGTGATGTGTTGTGATGCTTGAAAAATTCTTCAGACTTTCCTGAGGTTATCATCGTGCATGGAACTTATGCAGAAGTTGGGTCACACTGTGTCCATTGTTTGTCCACTGTGGTTGTTAATCATGTGGCTGATCATAAACCATGAGTTTATGAATGTGAAATTAGTTTGTTAACACACTCTCTTCTCTGTGATCCTGAAGACTTGTGATGTGCGATGCTTTGAATACATCAGGGGCTTTCACGAGGTTATAATTAGGACAAACTACTTTCATGAGATTTCATTTGCTGTGGTTCAAGCTTGCGTCAGCATTATTTGCTTTCTATGTCTCTCAGTACAAAAGGAAACAAGTTTCTTTCACCTCATCCTCTCCCTTTCCCCTCACCCTCCCCCTTTAACTCATTGATTCACATCCTAACAAGACCACCTCACATTTGACTTGTGATAGGCTATAATGTAGTGCTATAAAGGAAGTCCTAACATTACACATCATCAAGGGGTTGTTTGGTTGATGTAATTGGAGTTACACTGCAGTTTCAACTACGGGGCTGTTTGTTTGGACGTAAAACCCGTAAAATATCATAATTTGTAAATGATTTATAACTCAATTACAACTACTGTGTTTGTTTGGATCGTAATTCGTTAAAGAATTATACAACTCAACTACTACTCACTTGTAACTCAATTATCATTCACTTATAGTCCACTTACAGTTAATTTTGTGGTCATGTAAATTTGTATTATTTATTTTTTTAAAATTAATTTTTTTAATATTTAGCATTTTTAGTATTTATTTGCAATATTAAAAAATTAAATCACCAAATAGTTAATTTTATGGTCAACTTTTTCACTTATTACTTACGCATTACGACAACAAACACCGTAAAACACAATACACTTTTCCACTTATAATTTTATATTACCAACTAAACACCATAAACCTTACATGCATGTAACTCATTTATAACTGTAAAAGAATTTATCAAAATTGTAGTCCAACGATAGGAGATAAAGAACAGTTGTTTGGTTTATGCATAATGAAGTTGTATTACATAGGAGTTGATAATAAAAGCTAATGTGGTACTCATTTATTATAATCTAACTGTTGTAGTTGGAACTACAACCAATATGGTCACAGTTCCAACTACAGCAAAAAACCTTAAAAAGTGGCTCTAACTACCGTGGTTAGAATTTTATGTAGTTCTAAACATCAACACAAACAATTGAATTGTTATCTCATATATTTAGAGCTGCATGTAGTTTCAACAACCAAACAATTTAATCCAAGTCCAATATGGACTTCCATGATCTAATCCGATCGTAACCGGCACAAAGCCAATATGGATGCTAAACCGGATACGAAACACAACCCCAACAATTTTAGCCAAACTTGCCTCTCTTATAAGCCAAGCAGAATTTAGCGATATTCGTGCTTAATGCATGAATTAGTTATATTTGTTTGCAACAAGAAGTTCAAGAGACTTGGGGATCATTCTAAGGTTGCCAATGGTAGTTATTTACATTGTAAGAGTGAACTTATATTTAACTCATCCTTAAGGAGTCCCATAATTATAGAGTATTAAACCACGATATTTTCTTTTTCATTTGTTGAATAGAAATTTCTGTGTGCTTATGCACTGTTGTTAGATTCTTTGATGAGTGCATAATATTTCCTGAATCCTTTGAATGCTAGATTCTAGTAAGGAGTAGGTTCTTACTATGAATTAACTTCGCCTTAATTGGCAGTTGGCTCTGTTGAAACCGGTTACCTTGGCCCTGACTTTCTAAATATTTTATTTATACCTTTTAAAAGAGGCAACTTTCTAAATGACAAGACGACAATATTGAATCTAAACTCTCATGTTAGTCTTTACTATGGTCTTAATGGTCTCTAGCCATTCTCTTACCCTTTTCTGAAATCGATTGTGCTTATTACTCGGGGAAAATTTCTCGCCAAAAGCAACCTTGAGAGAAGAGAGGACTCAGGAACTAATATAAAGTCAGGGAGTCCCCCTTGAACAACCGATATGGGATTATTTTCAGCAACCTCCCGTAGTCTCACAGCGGAATGAACTTCACCTGGGGCGACTCGGAGTAGGAGCAAGCTGGGTGCATGAATCAAGCTCTGATACAATGTTGGATCCACTTCTCCCCAAAAGATATTTTGTTAGGAAAAGATCACAATTTTAATATAAAATATTGAATCTTCCTTCACGCCGTCACTGTGGGACTATCTCTTAACAGTCTTTATTACTTAATAAAGAGAAGGGTTGATGAGAGCTTTGTTTGGTAAACCAAAATACAGTACATTGGGTTTATAGTTGGATTTGGGTCTATAAACTAGTATGTGACTTTTGACTTGGGGTTTGTCCATGCTATTAATGTTTGGGTCTCGGTTCGGTTCACTGCCACATAAGCGATGTTCAGAACTTATTTGATTTTATGAACGAGTCTAACTTTAAATCAATATTAAAAGAAAATATATGTAGATCCCAACGTGGAATTCAAAATTTTGAGAGCTCACACAGGAGCTTCAGATTTGGAGACGAGATGCGACTTCTATTTTTTTTTTTTTTAAGTTGCTCCTTCGCCACATTTTAGTTATGATTCTTGAAGATGTGAGAAAAGTGAACTTGAATTGTTTGGACATTATTGTATCAAAATGCAGAATCTCATATATGTTCTGGTCCTTGCTCAGCGTTTCTGTTTGGTTTTTTCTGGTCCAAGTTGAAATTTGACTCCTGCATCTTCTCGATCATCAGTAAGGATCATTCTCTCTCTCTCTCTCTCTCTCTCTTCTACTTTCTAGAAGAGCTAGCAGCCATTGATTACATATATACTATTATCCTATTCTTTCTTCCGCAAAAAAGTTTGTATATATTTTGTTTTGTTGCTGTTTAATCAATTGGCTGGCCCTACTCCAGCACCAACTTGGAGTTGGTTGTAGATTTGGGTTTAGATCTCATCGTCATGCAAAAAACATGTGTTACACTCACACCACTCACTCACCCACCGTTTCTTGCTTTAATGCCAGTGGTGAATACAAATTTGAGCACGCATCTTTGACTCCTCTTTCTTAAAATCAAACATAGCTGAAAGGACTGCAAGTGGGTCAGGCGAACTCAGGCTGCAACCCAGTCTCGATCTTTGTTCAGAGTCTTTGTGATTGTAGTGGTCAAAATTATGACTTCCGCGAGATCGCGACACCTGACAAATCTCACAGATCATGGAGGTTTCAAATTCGATCTCATCTAGCTGATCTTACCCGATTACCTCGCTAGCAGGACGGTGACAACAATTCGGCACGTGACAGGCAATAACTGCGAATCTGAGCCGTTATCCTCGCCATCAGCACGAACCTTGAAGATCATGCATCACTCTACCAATGCGTCTAGAACATTACGTACAGTTATGTCGTGAGTTGATGCATAGGCGGAAATCCTGGAGACCACGACTCAGCTCATAAACCCTAAGTTATAAAAGTCGATCTCTTTCTCTTTCGCACGGGATCGAACCCTAAAGAGTTGAACTTGAAATAGACACTGAGAACTCATTGTAATTTCTGATTTAGTGAATTCTCTCTCTCTCCTCTCTGCACAATGGTTTTTTCCTCTTCAGTTTTTCACATAATTCTCTGATATTTGCAATTAATTTATTCTCCTAATTTACAATTTAAGTGTAGATAAATTTCACCTCTTCGGTGATGAGGGGCGGATCTGCATACAGCGCAGAGTGGGCAGGCCCCATACTGAATTATATAAAATTCTTGCAAAATATTTAATGTAGTTTAATGTTTTTACATAATATTCATTTTGTTTAAAAGCTTATTGCCTATTGGTAAAGTTTTATAATGAGTTATTGGAGCGTGGAGGTTATATGTTCAAGTCTTAGACTATGTTTTATTCTACTTTATTTTATTACAATCATACTGGAAATTTTTTCGTCTTTTACTTTGACTGTTGTGTTATTTCACCTACACTGAAATAATTTCTTGTGTCATCCTTACCTCCATCAAATTGTCACTACTCAATAAAGAGATGACTAACAATAAAACTGAGGAAGGAATGTTATATCTCGGGAGGTCTCCTGACTCGAGTTTCGCGCTTGGGGGTGGAGCATGAGTCGAAAATGAAAACTGACCCGGTCCAGACCCGACCCACTTGCAGCCCCACGATTTGGGGTTACGTGCTTCTTTGTGATGATGTGCACGTGAAGTAACGGTCCTTTGCTTGAGATGGTGACGTGGCATTTATTTTTTTATGTCATACTGACATCATAAAAGTAGCTGTTAGGTTAAAAGAGACATATGTATATAATTTATTTAAAGTTGATTTATGTAGTGCAAGTAGTTATGTGGTGTGAACAATTGATGTATTTTGTTGTGTGATGTCAACTTGCACAGCTTTGCGCTCAACTTGCGCTTTCTTTAGAGCATCACAGCTGAATGAAAATTGATTAAGATGATTTGTTTAGACTAATGAAGATCTCACATCATTTGTTAATTAATCAACAGAAGCTTACTCTCTCAAGTGGTACTTGCTGTGGGAAAAAATAATTCAGTCCTTCGCTTCTTTTATCATCAAAAAAACTAGTAAATGCAGGGGCGGAATCAGGTGTTGGCTGGCCCGGTTTATAACCCGTCCCGCTTTTTTCATATATTGTCTTAGACCTCCTACATTTTTTCGTATATTATCTTAGACCCCCTTTTATTTTGGCTTTTTTGGGGGGCAAATTTATTCTTGGTTTCGTCTCTGATTTAGTGGAGAATATTGTTTTTTTTTTTGACAAATTCATATATTACACAAGCATATGTTATAAAAGATTGCAGCCCACCGTAAAATTTATTTCTGATTCCGCCCCTGAGTAAATATGAATATATAAGTCAAGGTTAAAGAAAAATTAATAACTTCCATGATTATGTGACAATATAAGTATTGTAAGGTTTTTGAGTTAGGTTTTTGGCCAGTTTTAAGGGCACATTCGAGAGGAGCAACTTATTAACCCACCATTTTCTTGAAGTAAAACATGTTTTTATAGATGTTATCTTAATAAAAGTGAGAGTTATTTTTCCTCCCTCGTATCAAAAGTTATTAAAAGTGTCCCAAATCAAGATGCTTCTTTCGGTGCAGAACAAGAGAGTGTTGTGTGTTAATTTTCTACCTTTTGTAATAAAATATCACCGTCTTAATATAAAGAAGAACTAATTCCATAAAAGCAAAATGCAAGTATCTGCGGGATTCTCACATAATCTGACCTCACAAGAAAAGAAAACTAATTCTAATATATAGCATTATGTCCATGAATAATCCATATAAAAAACCGAAAAATTTCAACAAAATTGTACGCATCAGCACAAGTAGCTGAAAACATACATGTCGTTTACCTTGTACTTTTTAGAGGTCGAGCACAGCTCTTTTCTTCATTGTTACAAATAAAAATACAAAGGGGTAATGGTGTCCGAACTCTTTACATAATTATCCATCAACTTATGACTTATCATTATTTAGTTAATGTGGAGGAAAATTATCGGGGAATTTCTCCGTACCACGAATTGTAAATGAGTAGGTAGGTGAAAGCGATAGCAAACAAATAAGCACTTTACGTAAAAAAATCGAAAGGAAAAAAAATCACGAGAGAGAGAGAATTCATTATAATATCAGAAGGTTACAATGAATTCTGTCAAGTAATGTTACGATTACAACCTCTCAACTTCGATCTCCTATAAAGAAGTAGAAGATAAGTATTTATATGTGATGGTTGTTGATCTAGATCGGGTTGGCCAAGATCTCCGCGTCTGAACTAGCTTCGAATCTTAACTGCTTGAACCATCTCAACTACAATTTGTTGGAGTGATTTTCTACGTCGCCAAGGTAGTTTGGATTGACGTATCTGGTTGTTACAGCTGCTTGATTCTCGCAGCCTTTGGATGGGATCGAATCAGGCTGATCCCATGATCTCTGAGATTTGTCGAGTATCGCGATCTCGCAAAGGTCAAGAATTGACCGCTACATATAACAAATGATCTATTCAAATCCAACGACTATCCACTTCATAGAGTTATTTCTTTTTTCTTTCATGCTAAAACTTCTTAGGGACTATTTGGCAAGGAAACTGGTCCACAGAAGATTGACTGCTGTCATGCTGTGATTTTACTGTTGGGAAATTAAGGGCCTGACAGTAATCAGAAATTCGTTCGTTCTTTTTTTCATGTTAAGAGGAAACAGTAATAGACCAGAGAGACTGATATAATTTTTCTGAATTTTTTCCTGTCAAACAAACAGCTCAGTGTGAAAAAGCTATGAGCCCACCTAATTCAAAAAAAAGTCAATTTTCAGCGCATTTTCCACCAAACAAATAAGATGCTAAGAGTCCTAAATGACAACTCTGCCTTTTCTTTCTCAAGAAAATATATTTTTATCCTAAAAATTTCATAAAGAATTACTACAAAATTTGAGCCAAAATAGGTTAATATGCAATTGGAAAATATGAGAAAAAACTTTGCATGAGTGAAAAAGATTGTAGCCCCAAATCACAATAATATCCGGAGTCAAAGTGTGAGTTGTTGGTTAAGAATAAAATTAGGTGTTTGATTAGCATTTGAGATTGAGTGATTTAAGGATTTTGTTAGATGACCAAAACTGACCCCCCATTCCAATTATTATCCACAGACCAAGATTCTGTTGACCATCTTACCGGCTGCAGGTAATCATATCACCTGCTCTCAAAAAATAAATTCCCCAAATTCTCACACGTGCCAATTTCTACCGGTCACATTCACAATCTCTAAAACGCCGAGGCCGTAAGCTGTCAACACGTGGCCTCCGATCGCTGCCCTGCCGCCTGCGCGTCCACGTCAATAGGCTCATGACGTGTCCTACCTGTTATCATCAAAAGGCAGATCAGGCCGAATCTCACCGAGGGCCGTGACGTCACCATCAGGGGGCGGGCCCACCGGCAGGCCCCACAGGCAAGTTGGGCCGCGCCGGGCCCCAGCTGTCGCGTCGACAGGACTGAAGCCGACACGTGTCGCCCAGTGGCGTTTGGCCGGACCCGTGAAAAACGAGCCAGTTGGCGGGGCCCACCTCTCCCGCGGCAACGCGTCGTTGCCGTCCAATTCAATTCCTCGGCTCCCCGATTTATTCGAGGAGGCTGGGGAGCGAGGACATTGGTTGTTGGCAATTGGGTCAATGTTTGAAGCCATGGACTAATAAAATCAATGTTAATTAATTTAATGAGTTGATGCCACCAGATTGTAACTTAAGCAGTTCTTCAATAACATTTTTAATGCTTGATAGATGCTGAGAATGCTATTTGTATTTGTGATGACATTTGAGCTAATTTTGCAAGACATAAATATTATATGTATGAAAAAGATTTTAATACACATACGTGTAACATAAGAGTATACGTATACTTATGAGAATACACCGTAATCCGCTCATATTCATGATTCAAATAATTGATTATGATCTATATGTTCTAAACTCGTATAGATCAAATTTCATGTGTATTGAACTTTCTAACCCATGAATCAAGCAAATAAAAAAAAAAAAAAATCAGCTTTTAAGACAACTACATACCATCCCTTTTTAGATAATGAGATGGAGAGGTTAGAAAGTTTCAATTCAAATGAAATTTGTTTCATGTTAGTTTTAAAATATTTAGATCATAATTAATGATTTGGGTCATGAATATGAATTTTTTTTTTTCCATATGTGTTGTAAACTCTTATATTACATCCTATGCTCTATGCGTATAAAAATATTTCCCTATATGCATAGGTTAATTGCAGAAGTGACTACGTTCATCTGAGAAGTCCAAAGTTTTAATCTCATAAACAGTCAAAATTTATTCTGGTGATTTGGACAAATATAAAGCATATAACTACATGTTATAAGTGGTGTTCCAGTTATGTTGGAGATTAAGTTAGAAGATTTTGTTGGGTTTAGGATTTTAACTAGTAAAGAACACAACTCAGTAAAAGTGTGTTTGAGATTGCTTTTGCTTATAAATATGTCTCTAAAAAGACTTATCAAAAAACATCTTTTAGGAAAAGACTTTACAAAACTTATGATGTTTGGTAATTTAAAAGTTTTAAGTGCTTATCAATAAAAAAAAATAATTTGTTATAAACAATTTGAATAGGTACTAATTAAAAAAGAGAGTATAGATATATTTATGCGAAAACTATGTAGAATAATTTTAAAAAATCAATTAGAGACTAGATAGCATGAGAGATCATACCAGAGGGGAAAAATAAGTGAAAAAATAGGCGATCATTGAGGTGGCTTCTACTTCTTCTCTTAGGAGAAGCCATATTTTTTGGCTTCTCCAAAAAGCAACTCTTTGACTTAATGTTTTTCTTCAAAAAAGTTTTTTTTGAATCGGTTCCCAAGCATCTATTTTTTTCTTTCAAGAAACACTTATTTACTCTAAAAGTCGCGTGTGGTGAATAAAAACCGACGTATCGTGGATTGAACCTACCACAAGCGATTTGGACACTTCTCGGATGGTATCTGACAGAGCACACATAAAAAAAGACACCATTCAAGTTAGGAGCACCGGTGTGATGCTGTCCTAAGACTCTTGGGAGTGAGAATCAGTAGGTAAAAACTGTCAGGGTAGTGGATAGAGGGGTTACGCAGAGGTCAACTACATGCGTTGTAGGAAAGACCGACAGAGGATAACTTGCGGTATGGATCAAGGAAGAACCCCACAAAGGACAACTACGGGTGTGTTGGTGGTGTTGTGTGTGCGCGCTTTAGGATTAAGGAAACGATCCCTTTCTCCTAGGAGGAGAAGGATTATATATACCTAATTTGATTTTGGGACTATACGATCTAAATGTACTGAATTTGCCGGACTGCTGTAACTACACGATCTAAATGTACTGAATTTATTATAACAGTTGTGATCACTGACACTAGTCGGTGGGATTGCATGCTTAAAATCTAATATTGTCTATAATTGCTCGTGCTGAAAAGGGCGTTACACGTTATGAACGTGGGGAGGATGGAGTTGCATACTGTGGGGAGATCAAGGGTGATCTATTATTGGAGCTTCTGATTCGAAGTTGAAGTCTTCGGAACAGGAAGGGTCTCAGAGTGGAGAAGACCCTGATGAGGTGAGAACTTCAGAGTGATAAGTGTCTCGGAATGGTGCATGTGATTCTGGATCAGGAGTATCTTTGGGACAGAGGATAGCTCTGGGATGGCCAGGAATAGCAGAGTCTCCGTGATGAACTCTGGGAGTCATGAATTTCTCGGGGGAAACTCTTAGTCGCTTGGGACACGCGTCATCATCCCGATATGGGTGAAATTTTGACCACTACAGGTCTCCCGCTTTCCCGCTTCCCCATTGCCAGAGTCTGTGGAAGGGAAGTCGGGAAGCGAAGATATTTGGATGGATTATCAATGCCTTAACTCATTATGCCGCTTGCGGGCAGAGGAGTGTGCGACAAATCTCTTCAGATCACTGTGGATCTTCTGAAATTAATTGCGGATTGCACAGCTGGATGTTAGTTGTCACATCTGGTGGTTGAATCTCTCAGAAGGTCGTTGTAACACCCCGGATTATTAAACTTTGATTTAATAATATAAATCTTGAGTTATTAAGTTGATTGAGTGTGTAATAAATTTTAATTTAATTTGGGAATGTTAAGTGGTATGTATGAATATACCTACACCATAGTTATTATGTAACTAGTACTTCAATGTGAAGATATACTAGTATTATACTTAAAATATATGTATTTATCAAGAAAATACAACCATGACAATTTTATATATATATTTTGTTAGTGGAGGGAGTAGGTGCATGGAGGAGAGATCAAGGCCTAAATCTTCTTGTTTTGGGAGATTGGGACACTTGATGAAAGGGGTGGCAAACTTGTAAAATTTTGGGGGTATGAATCTTAAAAGAGTCAATAGAGAATTCATCTCTTCATCCTCTTCCAAGAGTGGATTCCTCCATGGTAAACCCTAGAAACTCAAAGATCTAACCTCATCTCTATTCTTTACTCTCTATTTCTCTCCTTTCTTTTCCTTTCTTCTTCTTCTCTCCCTCTCTCCCCTTGGATCTGGACCCGCGCGCACGCGCAGGCCAAGCGGCGGCGGCCAGCCAGGCCGCGACCGGCCGGCGGCGGGCCAAGCAGCGGCCGGCCAGCGATGGCCGGCCAGGGCGGCCGGAGGTCGGAGTTCATAGTTGGTGAGTGGGTTTCCTCCTTCTTTTCTCATTTCTCAAATTTTCATCTTTTGAAATCCCTAGATCTTGATCTCTTGATTTGAGTGGATTTTTTCCCTTAAGCTATTCATGCAATATTTCCTTGAAATTTCACGACTTATTAAAGTATGTAGTGGTCTAAGTTTGATCTTGAGATTAATGAGTTAATCCAATTTCATATAATTGATGGATGTAAATGTTGTATTGTAGGGCATATCATGTGGTGAGGGAGTACATAAATTTTCAGATTTGAGTTTAGATCTTAAACCTTGAAATTTCAATCTCAATCTTGCTTTAAAGGTGATGAAACTTTCATTTGGGTGATAGGTGAGATTAATTCTTGAGCAATGTTGTCCCTTCTTAAATTGAATCAAATCCTTAAAAGACTTATGGGTGAGATCTAGTTTATAAACCCCTCCTAGTCATTGATGTAAATTGAGATTCTTGAAGCTTCTCACACTTGTAATGATTGAGCCTCTTGCCATTCTCTCTTAATAACTATGAAACCAAATCAAATTCTGATTTTTGTGATGTTAGTGAAATAAAAAGAAATTTTTTTGACCTGAGTTAAACTATGAAGTTGGAGTGATTTAAGAGAGGACAATAGTAAATTAAGTTGTGATAGAATTATAAATGTTCTTATAAAAATTGCTCATGATTAAAAGTCTAAATACTTAAGTTCATAACTTACTTATGATCCCATTTAGGTGGAGTGGTTAAAGGTAAAGTTGAGAAATTCTTAATTCGAAGCACTTTGAATAATAGCTCAAAGCTGTCAAAGTCTGTCCAGATCTAAAACCTGAAACTTGGGGTATTTTTTGTAAGGATATTTAAAATGAAATAGGTCATGTAATATACCGTTGAAAAGAAAATCGAGTTTACTTTCCAACGGCTCTTGCGTGTCCTAATCGAAGGTATCTACTGGGAATTATCGTTGTAATATGACAAACTAGTCGAAGGTACCGAGTTGCAAAATTTTGAATGACTAGAAGATTTCTTTTATCAGGGCTGTTCATGCGAATTAAGCTGATCATGTAATATATCGTTAGAAAGATCAGTAAGTCTAAATTTCAATGGAAGTCTCTGTGTCTTATTCTTATATCAAAAAGGAGTTACGATAAAAACACCTTTGATTATTAGGGAGGTCAGATCCGATGAATTTATATTTAGGTGGGATCTATGTGAAATTCATTGGAATTTTATATATAGGTATGTTGTGCTGAGTCTAAAACTAAACATATTTCTTTCAGTAGCACATGTTATGAACTCGAGTATATCATAACTAATTATTGAAGTATTGACCCTTATAATACTGTCTCATCAATCGGTGTTGCATATACACCCGGTGTGTTGGCAATTGTCCTCAGACTCAAATTTGCTTTAGCCTTACTGAAATAGGGAATTATTGTGTATAGACTCCAAAGACATATTTCACCCTAACACATAATCCTTCCTGTGACCTAGTGTAATACCCCGTTTCCGTAATACGTACTAAGTTGCGTATTCAGCTTTTCGATCGTATTTTTCGATTTACTTCCCGTATTTGACCAATTTCAATTTCAAATATCATTTTCTAATATATTAGATTTTTGGTGAATTTCTGGAATTTTCTAAAATTAAAATGAATTTCTCCAAAACCGGTGTCGACCAGTATCGCTGATCGATTCCCGAATTTTTATCTTACAAACAGTTAGGAATTTCAAGAAAATCTTTTAGACATTATTTCTTAGAATGACATTTCTTATCTAAATACTTTTTCTGAGAATTTTATAAATTTATGAAAATTCCAACGGAGTCGGTAGTTAACTGATTCCGGGATTTTTAGTTTTAAAACTATAAAGTATTTCTTCAAACGGATTTCATTATACGTCTTCATATATTATTATTGATTTTTGGTGAAAATTACGAGTCGTTCCGAGATACTTAATTTCGGACGATTTCGGTATTTTCCGAAATGTTTTCCCGCATTCTTGACTTGAACCTAGGAATCCGTGTTTTTCTGGTATTTTTATTTTCCAAGACCAAGAAAATCTCTTCATTTATCAATTCTTTTCCTTTTTTCCTTTTCCCTATTTTCTTTTCCTTCCTTCACAACCACAAAAATTCCATTTTCCAAATTTCCATTTTCTTCCAAAATTCCATCTCCACACATTCTCACCAACCCCCCTCATTTAATACTTCTCTCTCTCTCTTTCTCATGGCCGGCCACCATTGGCCAAGGGAGACACCTCATTTCCCCTATTTTGCACAAAACCCCTCTCAATTTCTTTATTTGCATTCCCTTTACAAAAATCAAAACCTATATAAATCCTTTCCTTTACAAATCTTTTCTCTTTTCTTCACTTCACCAAGAGATTAGCCTTCACCATTTTCTTTTCCATCTCAAACCCTAACTCCAAAACACCACAAGGTCTTCATCTCCTTTTCAAGCAACGACTGCTTTTGGATTGTGATCGTCCGTAGTATCGCCGTGGAATCATTTGGTGATATTTATCGACATGATCTTTTCGGAACTCGTCAAGCCTCGATTTAACCGTTCAAAGTGAGTATTTTTACTCACCAAGACTAGATTACTTCTTTGTGTACATATGATGATCATTCATGTACACTTGTGTCATAAAAATCCCATTTTTAGGCCAACAAACAACCATCAGAATTTCTGTTCTGTTTTCTGTTTTCTTCACGATTAGTCGACTTAACCTAGGGCCTAGTCGACTAACCCACCTTAGTTGAAACGTAGTCTTTCTAATTTCACAGTTTTAGTCGACTAAGCCATATCACCAGTCGACTAGACTCCCCTAGTCGACTACATTTTTAACCTAGTCGACTAACCTATTCCAGAACCAAAAACACCAACTCTCGGCTCTGGTCGACTTATCCCAATTATTAGTCGACTTGAGACCTCTAGTCGACTACACATAGTACCTTAGTCGACTAACATGTCCCTGATATAAACCCCAACTTTCTATATCACCGATTTAGTCGACTTGCGTATCCGTTAATCGACTTATAGTTCACCACTAGTCGACTACCCTTCTAACCCTAGTCGACTAACTATTCTTGAAATAGAATTCCAACTCTCTGGAAACCATTATTAGTCGACTCCTGCAGACTAGTAGTCGACTTAAGACTTCTATTAGTCGACTAACCCTTGCACCTAGTCGACTAATTCTGACTATTTAACTTAGTTGTTTCCTTTTCTGATTTTGGACTTTAACCTCTATACACATGTGATACATTGTTCATGTTTATGCTTCATTACTGATATTACATGACATGCTACTTGATGGATCTTACTTCATGTTACTCCATAACTTGCTATTACATATCTTTATTCCATAAATTGTTAAAGTAGCGAATATCACCAACTTATCATGCCATCACTTACATCAAGCATGATGCATTGACCTTTGTATAAATAGACCAACTTACACATGGGTCGGGGGAAATATGCGGATATCGGTATGTGTTCGTGTTTACAGTGGCTTTAGGTATATTGTACAATTATATTTCCGGTCTGACCTGAGGGCCTCCAGGGGACCGAGGGGAGTGCTGGCTCCCTTTTCCTGAGTACTGTCATGACAAAGGGCATACATAAGTCCCTCCTGAAAGGCCTAGCGGCTGGTTCCGTCACCATGCAACGGAACACCCTTGGCCGTTGTCCCGGGCAAGCACGGGACCCACTGTAAACATAGTTCGTCGATACAACCGCTGTTTCTAATAACAACTTGCTTTACTAGGATATGGATCTATGTGTTCTGGGACGCTGGGTCACATAGCTAGATATCACAGTAAGACAAGTAATAATAATAAGACGTTAATTGTAGATTATTGTATTAAGATCTTATCTCTTCATGCTTTTCATACTTATTAGTTGATATTCCTTATACCTGTTTCATCTTTTCTTATTCATGTCCCTTAGCCACTTGGCTATAGTTTGTTATCGTTATATGTCTTGATTCCTTGGATTTGCATATTCAGATTCTGAGGCTTGGAACGAAGTGGAGCCATCCACAGAGGACCAAGCGTATCTGAGTGAGCAGGCTGATCAGATCTAGTTCCCTCGTGCCAGACTCTTCCTTTTGGCTCACGAGTCTCCATCTCTTACGTGAGCATCTTGTGTATATCCTTGTATATGTTCTTTTGGACTTGGTTGTGAAAACAAACACTTGTAAAGTGTAACAGTTATCATAACTTGTATAACTTTGTATTTGTACTTTTATAGTTGGCATATGAATATACCACGCTTTGTGTTGTACTCTGATTCTTGTTGTACCTTTATGCTTAGCGTATATACGTGGGGCATTTTCTGACCTACGTATATACGTTGCAGTGACGTCCCCGTATCCGTGGAATCGGGGCGTTACAGGTTGGTATCAGAGCCTAGGCTCTCACACCTAAAGTACAACCAAGTAGCAAATTACTGTAATTTGCTAATGCCAACTACAATGTACAAAGTTATTAGTCCTTCTTGATTCCGTCCTTGATTCATTCCTTCGTATCCTAAACTCCTTTCCATTGTTTCCAATTCCAGTTATCTTTCGGAATGGAGAGACGATCGGGTCGTAACAACATTGGGCAAGTGCCGAATGGACCCACAGGAGGAGCTGGAGGAGAGAATGTAGATGTCCTGAGAGTCATTCAGGCTATGATGGAGAACCAGCAGCAGCAGACCGAGCTCCTCAGGCAGGAGTTAACAGCTCCTAAGGAGCAGAGGCCGGGAAATGTCTCGGACTTCAGAAGACTGCAGCCTGCTATATTCACGGGGAGCGAGAAACCATTGGAGGCTGAGCAATGGTTGACGGACACTACAGATCTGCTGAGCGCCGCCCGTATTCCAAAGGAAAACCAAGTTGAGGTCGCCAAGATTCAGCTGAAAGACATAGCTCGAACTTGGTGGCTCGCAGAGGAGGCTAGACTGGAGAAGCCCGTAACTTGGGACGCCTTCTCCAAGAGTTTTTACAGCCGATTCTTCCCTGCTACTGCTCAGAAAGATATGGAGGAGCAATTCATCAGACTCCAGCAGTGGAACAAGTCCGTGGACGAGTATGCCGCGGAGTTTCTTAGACTGAGTCGTTTTTGCCCCGTACATGGTGACAGATGAAGAGAAGCGGGCAAGCAGATTTCAGCAGGGCCTGCAGATGGATATACAAGTATTCCTAATGCCCCAGCAGTTGAAGACTTACTCGGAGGTTCTTACCATCGCTCGAGAGGTGGAGCGTGGGTACAGAAGAAGCAAGAGAACCAGGCCATGAAGAGGCCGTTTGTACCAATGGGGAGAGGAGGACCATTCAGAGCAGCGAAAGTCCAGGCCAGGCAACCATTCAGAGCAGTTCCTTACCAAATGGCTCAGCCAGGTCCTATCTGTAACTTTTGCCAGAAACCAGGACATTCTCGGCAGAACTGCCGGAGGGCGAATGGATGGTGTTTGGTGTGTGGATCAAGAGATCATTCTATAGAAGCTTGTCCACACAGGAGATTGGGCATAGCCAACCAGACTTTGCCAGCACTTCCAGGACCCAATGGACAGAGAGTGCTACCAGGGCCACTTGGGCAGAGGAACCAAGGACCAGTGATGAGGAGAGCTCTTCCCCTTCCTCCACAGCAGATTGTTCGCCCAGTTCAGAGAGGAGGTAGGACTGCAGCAGGGCGTGGCAGAGGTCAGGCTTATACTCTGACAGCAGAAGAGGCCGAGGCTTCAGAGGAAGTGATTACAGGTAACATCAGAGTTCATTCAATACCTGTTCTCGCTCTCTTCGATTCAGGTGCTTCTCACTGTTATATCTCCGAGTATTTTGTGGCTTTACATTCTATACCTGTTAAGGCTTTAGACCACAAATGGGAGATAAGTACAGGGAATGGGGTAGTTATATCTTCCCGAGTTTGTACTGATTGTCCAGTAGAATTATGTGATAAGACCTTGGCCATAGATATGCTTGTACTAGACACCAAAGGGTACGACGTAATCTTAGGCATGACCTGGCTCAGTCAGTACTATGCAGTAATTGACTGTAGGGAGAAGAAGATCAATTTTAGAATCCCACTCCAACCGGAGTTCCAGTTCAGTGGAGAAGTGAAGAACACCAAGGGAAAGACCCAGATGACTACTTCGGAGGTTCAGAAGCAGAAGGTACCGGTGTGGGATGAATTCCCAGAGGTGTTCGCTGAGATATCAGGACTACCACCGGAAAGGATGATAGAGTTCTCCATCGACACAGTTCCAGGAGCAGCTCCTATATCCAAGGCTCCGTACAGGATGGCACCGACGGAGTTAGAGATTCTGAAGAAGCAGCTGCAGGAATACTCAGACAAGGGATTGATTCGGCCGAGTACTTCACCATGGGGGGCTCCAGTACTATTGGCAAACAAGAAGGATGGTAGTAAGAGACTTTGTATTGATTACAGGGAATTGAACAAGGTCACCATCAAGAACAAGTATCCCTTACCCAGGATTGATGATCTATTTGATCAGCTTAATGGAGCCCGTGTATTCTCTAAATTGGATTTACAGTCGGGTTACCATCAGCTAAGGGTGAAGAAGGAGGATATTCTGAAGACGGCATTCAGGACCCGTTATGGCCACTATGAGTTTCTAGTAATGCCTTTTGGAGTTACCAATGCCCCTGCAGTTTTCATGGACTTGATGAACCGAGTGTTCTCGCCCTACTTGGATCAGTTCGTTGTTGTTTTCATAGACGACATTCTGATCTATTCAAAGAACAGCAAGGAGCATGCAGAACACTTGAGGATTGTGTTGCAGACTCTTCAGCAGGAGCAGCTTCATGCCAAGAGAAGCAAGTGTGAGTTCTGGTTGGACAGCATAGCCTTCCTTGGACACATGGTTTCAGCAGAAGGGATTTCAGTTGATCCTAGCAAAGTCCAGGCAGTGAAGGGTTGGCCAGTTCCGAGGACGGTGACTGAGATTAAGAGTTTTTTTGGACTAGCAGGATATTACAGACGCTTTGTCCAGGACTTCTCTAAAATTGCAGCTCCGTTAACCCAGCTCACCCGGAAAGGGGTAAAGTACATATGGACTGAAGAGTGTACTGCAGCATTTGAGCAGTTGAAGCAGAGGCTTATTTCAGCTCCAATCTTGAGGACTCCCTCAGGGAGAGGAGGGATGGTTATCTTTAGTGATGCTTCAGGTAAAGGCCTGGGATGCGTACTTATGCAACATGATCATGTTATAGCATATGCATCTAGGCAACTGAAGACTCATGAGCGGAACTACCCAACTCATGACTTGGAGCTAGCAGCGGTGATCTTTGCCTTGAAGATTTGGAGGCACTATCTTCTGGGAGATAAGGTGTTGATTTATACAGATCATAAGAGCCTCAAGTATGTCTTCTCGCAGAAGGAGTTGAACATGAGGCAGAGGCGGTGGCTGGAACTTATGGCAGACTATGATATTGACTTGCAATATCATCCATGCAAGGTCAATACAGTTCCTGATGCACTGAGTAGGATGCCAGAGAACAGAGTGCTTGTCCAACTTACTCAGCAGAAGGAGTTGATTCAGGACTTTATCAGATTGGACTTGATGGTAGTTCGAGGAGGTGACAAGGCAGGACAGCTCATGACTTTGCAGATTCAGTCATCATTGATAGATGAGATCAAGGAAGCTCAGAAAGAAGATCCCAGATTACAGACATTCCGAGCTCAGGTAGAGGCTGGATTGAGGACCGATATCTGTATTCGTCCAGATGGAGCCTTGTACTTTGGTAGCAGGCTTTGTGTTCCCCAGGGAGAAGTTAGACAGAAGATTTTGGTAGAGGCACACAGTTCAGCATATTCTATACATCCAGGGGAAACAAGATGTACCAGGACTTGAAGAAGCAATTTTGGTGGAATGCCATGAAGAGAGAGATAGCTCAGTTTGTAGCTAAGTGCTTGGTGTGCCAACAGATAAAGATTGAGCATCAGAGATCAGCTGGACTTCTTCATCCTTTGCCAATACCTGAATGGAAGTGGGAGCACATCACTATGGACTTTGTCACGGCATTACCTCGTAGTCCCAAAGGTAATAATGCTGTGTGGGTTATCATTGATCGTCTCACCAAGTCAGCTCATTTCATACCATTCAGGGTGGGTCAGACTACAGAGGTTCTGGCAGATAAGTACATGAAGGAGATAGTTCGTCTGCATGGAGTTCCAGTCAGTATTGTTTCAGATAGAGATACCAGATTCAGATCTCATTTTTGGGAGAGTCTCCAAGAGAGTCTGGGCACTCGCCTGAAATTCAGTACATCTTATCATCCTCAGACAGACGGACAATCAGAGAGGACCATTCAGATACTTGAAGACATGCTTAGGGCCTGCATGATTGAGTTTAAGGGATCTTGGGAAGATCATCTTCACTTGGCTGAGTTTTCTTATAACAACAGTTATCAGGCAAGTATCAAGATGGCACCTTTTGAGGCACTGTATGGGAGGAAGTGCAGATCGCCGATTTGTTGGGATGAAGTCGGTGAGAGAGGATTATTGGGGCCAGAGATTCTGATCCAGACAACCGAGAAGGTCAGAGTCATCAGGGATCATCTCAAGGCAGCTCAGAGTCGGCAGAAGAGTTGGGCAGATTCACAGAGAAGGCCATTGGAGTTCCAGGCAGGAGATCATGTGTTCTTGAGGATATCACCTACCAAAGGTGTGATCCGATTCGGTATTCGTGGAAAGCTGAGTCCGAGATATATCGGCCCATTCGAGATATTGGATCGAGTGGGAGATGTGTCTTATCGATTGGCTTTGCCGCCATCGTTGGACGGTGTTCATAATGTTTTCCACGTATCTCAGTTGAGGAGGTATGTAAAGGATGATAGCCATATTTTGGATCACTCCGAGCTGGAACTGCAACCGGACTTATCATATCAGGAGCAGCCGATGGCCATATTGGATAGAAGTGTGAAGACACTGAAGAACAAAGCCATACCTTTAGTGTTGGTGTCTTGGAACCGCCATGCGCCAGGAGAGGCCACATGGGAACGAGAGGACGTCATCCGAGAGCGTTATCCTCAACTCTTCTCATCTTGATTGGTAAGACTCTTTCCTTTTACACTTTTCTATTGTTATCTTTCTTCCTAGCCCTATCTATCTGTTATCATTCCTGTTACCCTTCACCTTATGAAATTTCGAGGACGAAATTTTTGTAAGGTGGGTAGATTGTAATACCCCGTTTCCGTAATACGTACTAAGTTGCGTATTCAGCTTTTCGATCGTATTTTTCGATTTACTTCCCGTATTTGACCAATTTCAATTTCAAATATCATTTTCTAATATATTAGATTTTTGGTGAATTTCTGAAATTTTCTAAAATTAAAATGAATTTCTCCAAAACCGGTGTCGACCAGTATCGCTGATCGATTCCCGAATTTTTATCTTACAAACAGTTAGGAATTTCAAGAAAATCTTTTAGACATTATTTCTTAGAATGACATTTCTTATCTAAATACTTTTTCTGAGAATTTTATAAATTTATGAAAATTCCAACGGAGTTGGTAGTTAACTGATTCCGGGATTTTTAGTTTTAAAACTATAAAGTATTTCTTCAAACGGATTTCATTATACGTCTTCATATATTATTATTGATTTTTGGTGAAAATTACGAGTCGTTCCGAGATACTTAAATTTTGGACGATTTCGGTATTTTCCGAAATGTTTTCCCGCATTCTTGACTTGAACCTAGGAATCCGTGTTTCTGGTATTTTTATTTTCCAAGACCAAGAAAATCTCTTCATTTATCAATTCTTTTCCTTTTTTCCTTTTCCCTATTTTCTTTTCCTTCCTTCACAACCACAAAAATTCCATTTTCCAAATTTCCATTTTCTTCCAAAATTCCATCTCCACACATTCTCACCAACCCCCCTCATTTAATACTTCTCTCTCTCTCTTTCTCATGGCCGGCCACCATTGGCCAAGGGAGACACCTCATTTCCCCTATTTTGCACAAAACCCCTCTCAATTTCTTTATTTGCATTCCCTTTACAAAAATCAAAACCTATATAAATCCTTTCCTTTACAAATCTTTTCTCTTTTCTTCACTTCACCAAGAGATTAGCCTTCACCATTTTCTTTTCCATCTCAAACCCTAACTCCAAAACACCACAAGGTCTTCATCTCCTTTTCAAGCAACGACTGCTTTTGGATTGTGATCGTCCGTAGTATCGCCGTGGAATCATTTGGTGATATTTATCGACACGATCTTTTCGGAACTCGTCAAGCCTCGATTTAACCGTTCAAAGTGAGTATTTTTACTCACCAAGACTAGATTACTTCTTTGTGTACATATGATGATCATTCATGTACACTTGTGTCATAAAAATCCCATTTTTAGGCCAACAAACAACCATCAGAATTTCTGTTCTGTTTTCTGTTTTCTTCACGATTAGTCGACTTAACCTAGGGCCTAGTCGACTAACCCACCTTAGTTGAAACGTAGTCTTTCTAATTTCACAGTTTTAGTCGACTAAGCCATATCACCAGTCGACTAGACTCCCCTAGTCGACTACATTTTTAACCTAGTCGACTAACCTATTCCAGAACCAAAAACACCAACTCTCGGCTCTGGTCGACTTATCCCAATTGTTAGTCGACTTGAGACCTCTAGTCGACTACACATAGTACCTTAGTCGACTAACATGTCCCTGATATAAACCCCAACTTTCTATATCACCGATTTAGTCGACTTGCGTATCCGTTAATCGACTTATAGTTCACCACTAGTCGACTACCCTTCTAACCCTAGTCGACTAACTATTCTTGAAATAGAATTCCAACTCTCTGGAAACCATTATTAGTCGACTCCTGCAGACTAGTAGTCGACTTAAGACTTCTATTAGTCGACTAACCCTTGCACCTAGTCGACTAATTCTGACTATTTAACTTAGTTGTTTCCTTTTCTGATTTTGGACTTTAACCTCTATACACATGTGATACATTGTTCATGTTTATGCTTCATTACTGATATTACATGACATGCTACTTGATGGATCTTACTTCATGTTACTCCATAACTTGCTATTACATATCTTTATTCCATAAATTGTTAAAGTAGCGAATATCACCAACTTATCATGCCATCACTTACATCAAGCATGATGCATTGACCTTTGTATAAAATAGACCAACTTACACATGGGTCGGGGGAAATATGCGGATATCGGTATGTGTTCGTGTTTACAGTGGCTTTAGGTATATTGTACAATTATATTTCCGGTCTGACCTGAGGGCCTCCAGGGGACCGAGGGGAGTGCTGGCTCCCTTTTCCTGAGTACTGTCATGACAAAGGGCATACATAAGTCCCTCCTGAAAGGCCTAGCGGCTGGTTCCGTCACCATGCAACGGAACACCCTTGGCCGTTGTCCCGGGCAAGCACGGGACCCACTGTAAACATAGTTCGTCGATACAACCGCTGTTTCTAATAACAACCTTGCTTTACTAGGATATGGATTTATGTGTTCTGGGATGCTGGGTCACATAGCTAGATATCACAGTAAGACAAGTAATAATAATAAGACGTTAATTGTAGATTATTGTATTAAGATCTTATCTCTTCATGCTTTTCATACTTATTAGTTGATATTCCTTATACCTGTTTCATCTTTTCTTATTCATGTCCCTTAGCCACTTGGCTATAGTTTGTTATCGTTATATGTCTTGATTCCTTGGATTTGCATATTCAGATTCTGAGGCTTGGAACGAAGTGGAGCCATCCACAGAGGACCAAGCGTATCTGAGTGAGCAGGCTGATCAGATCTAGTTCCCTCGTGCCAGACTCTTCCTTTTGGCTCACGAGTCTCCATCTCTTACGTGAGCATCTTGTGTATATCCTTGTATATGTTCTTTTGGACTTGGTTGTGAAAACAAAACACTTGTAAAGTGTAACAGTTATCATAACTTGTATAACTTTGTATTTGTACTTTTATAGTTGGCATATGAATATACCACGCTTTGTGTTGTACTCTGATTCTTGTTGTACTTTTATGCTTAGCGTATATACGTGGGGGCATTTTCTGACCTACGTATATACGTTGCAGTGACGTCCCCGTATCCGTAGAATCGGGGCGTTACACCTAGTAAACAGGACTATGAATAGAATATTTATTGGCATAAGTTAGTGGAAATTTCTGAAACGCCGAAAGTCACTGGTGAAGAGGATAGTCCTATCAATTTTAACTAACTGATAATTGGACAGGTTAACAGTCAAAACTAAATTATGCTGACGTAGACTAATAGATGAGTGAACATGGATACTAATTGAAAGGAAAGGTTTTCTTATTGTAATATCAAAAGTTAGGAAATCAGAATGATAGGATTGGTAGTATCAAGATCGGTATTGGCGGGAATCCAAACAGTTTCAACTCAATTCATGAATAAGTGAGAATAGTTGTTATAGATATATATAATCTTGATTGTGACCACATTATTTACATCGTGTCAAAAGAATTTAAGTAATAACGGATTGTTAGGCCTTATTAAGTGGTACGTTAAATCAAAAAAGTTGTATTTCAATTAACAAGCATGTATAAGACTTTCTCTTCTCCTTATAGTCTCAACTTACCCATCCGTCTAGTCAGAATCTTGAGCAAGTAATACTTTTGCATACAGATAGTGTATGCCCCATAATGTAACTAAACTTAAGACATACTTGAAATGATTACTTTCAATCATATGTATTACATCTTATCAATTCTTATTAAGTCCCCTTTCTTTTATTGAGTATAATGTCTTGAAATACGCCATGGGTTAAACAGTAATTGTGACGTTTCAAATTATTCTAGTTAAAGGGGATAAACTGATTATCTGAGATGATGACCAAATTAAGTGGGTGTAAAAATGGATGTTTAGAAATCCCGTAAAAGAAAGATTTGAAAGTGGGAAATACAGGTATTCGACATAGATACATATGTTCCTATCTATGGTTGTTATGTATATGTAAAACCTTGTGAACATGGTCATTCTTCTATTCAAAATCTATTTAGAGCATCACATAGAAAGTACCCATATTATATATACATATATACAATGTTATAAGGAAAGAGGGATAGTTTCACCACTTTATTGTTAAGAGAGTGTCTATTACGGTAAATTGGTACTTACACTAAACGTGGATAGTCTTGAGAGTATTAGACACTGAACCAATATTTAATTCATATTCACCATGAAAGGGATAGTAAGGCAGGCTTAGAATTGAACACATCTTTTGTAATAAGTGTTGCATTTAATATAAAATTTTGTAATATGGAGTACAAGTGCATTGACATGTACATTATTGAATAGAAATCATTATGATTGATATGAATATGATGGGTGTCTATCACTTGATTTATGTACATAATATACATGGGTGACATGTTCTGATTAAGCAGTTTGTGTGAATATTCCTATAAGAATACAATCTAATAGGTAAACACTAATTGAGAGTATGATTGCTTTTATATATGAAATGATGTGCATGATATATGAATCTTATGGAATGGATGCACTGATATTGTGCGTATTATATATATATATATATAGAAAAATGTATATCAGCCCGCGGGCTGAGAGTACTCTCTCAGCCTGCGGTGACGTGGCTCAATTTGTTACCTCAGTGACTTGCGGTCCGCTTTTAGGAAGAAGTTAAATTACCAAATACCCCTTTTCGATAACTTTCCTTATTGTTTATTATTATTTTTTCTCCCTTTTTTTGCCGCTCTTTATAGGATTTAGGTTATTGTATATAAATTACTTTTCGCCCAATTTCCTTACCTCTTTTTTGAAAGATCTAGTTTCTCCTTTTCAGCCTGCGATAAAATTTTTTCTGAAAATATAATATCTTTTCAGATCAATTTTTTTCAGCCTGCGATAAAATTCTACTTTATAGTTTAATTTAAACTTTGATCTTAGTCAGAGACTTTGGTCGCAGTGTAAATTTAAACTGCGACCTTAGTCAGAGACTTTGGTCGCAGTGTAAATTTAAACTGCGACCTTAGTCAGAGACTTTGGTCGCAGTGTAAATTTAAACTGCGACCTTAGTCAGAGACTTTGGTCGCAGTGTATATGGTTAATTGTGACCAAGGTCGCAGTGTTGTTATTGATAAAGATGGTTGCATTACATGGACTGCGACTTAGGTCGCAGTACGTTAAGTAAGTGTTTCCTCTATATTAAAATGTATAGCGACCAAGGTCGCAGTGTTGTTTTATTAAGTGTTGTTTTGGATTAAGTCATTTTTTGAATCTAAATGAAAAATGAAAAGTTTGCTGATGGGACACGACTTGGAGTCACTCAGAGAGACGCGACCTGTCATAAAGATTTTATGAGATCTTTAGATGTCAAGTCTACGCTGACGAACCCGCACCATTCGTTGTTTCCCGAAGCGGTTGTCCACGCGTCGGCTCTTCATTGGGTTTAGGCGTTAATGTCTTTTAATGCCAAACCGGCGCTGGCGGTTGGAGACATTTCTCTTCGACGCTTCCCGAAACGATACTCCACGCGTCAGCCTTCCATTGGACTTCGATAGTCGTGCGATCATTAAGGCTGACGGTTCTGATTAATGAACCATTAATTATGGTTATTATGGTCTGCCTATAAATAGGGCTCACCCTGTCCCTTTTTTAACAGCCCATATTTAGACTGTTTTCTTTGGAGAGCAATTGCTCTGAGAATTCCCGCCTTCTTGAGAGTCTCTAACAGGGCCTGCCTCCATGGATGAAGATGACCCTATGGACGAAGATGACCCAGAGTTTGATTGTCCTTTTTCAGGTTCGCTGGGCCCCTGGCAGAATATTTTCGCCGGCGAACTTGATCGATGTTCGTCCACAAGGGAAGAAGTCTTAGACCTCATCGTCCACAAGGGAAGAAGTCTTAGACCTCATCGTCCACAAGGGAAGAAGTCATGGTCCTTGTCGTCCACAGTTTTTTAATAAACTGCGACCTCGACAAGGTCTCTTTTGATATTTAGTCTTCTTGGTGCTGCTATATTGTAACACTCAATCTTATTGTGTAAGAGAGCGTTTTGTATCATTTTCACATGCCTGGAGATAAATGCTTGGACATAAATAAAAAGACCTCAATAACACCACTTCTCTTAGTCAATAAGGGCTCTTTTGATGTTTAATCTTCTTTGTACTGCTATGTTGTAACACTCAATCTTATTGTATAAGAGAGTGTTTTGTATCATTTTAACATGGCTGGAGATAAATGCTTGGACATAAATAAAAAGACCTCAATAACACCACTGCTCTTAGTCAACAAGGGCTCTTTTGATGTTTAATCTTCTTTGTACTGCTATAGTGTAACACTCAATCTTATTGTATAAGAGAGCGACCTCAATAACACCACTGCTCTTAGTCAATAAGGGCTCTTTTGATGTTTAATCTTCTTTGTACTGCTATATTGTAACACTCAATCTTATTGTATAAGAGAGCGTTTTGTATCATTTTAACATGCCTGGAGATAAATGCCTGGACATAAATAAAAAGACCTCAATAACACCACTGCTCTTAGTCAATAAGGGCTCTTTTGATGTTTAATCTTCTTTGTACTGCTATAGTGTAACACTCAATCTTATTGTATAAGAGAGCGTTTTGTATCATTTTCACATGCCAGGAGATAAATGCCTGGACATAAATAAAAAGCATATTTGTTTTTTAATAAACTACGACCTTGGTCGCAGTCATGCATTGCAAACAAAACAACTTGGACCAGAGACGACACTGCGACCAAGGTCGCATAAGACTACAGTGCAAACAGAAACAACTGCGACCAGGGTCGACACTGCGACCAAAGACTGCGACTAAGCAACTGCTGCGGTGACGTGTCACCTCGTCGCAGTGTTGTTGTTGATTAAGACTAAAGACCAGTTACTGCGACCAAGGTTGCAGATTATTTTTTTAAGACTGCGGCCATCAACTGCGACCAAGGTCGCAGTGTTGTTGTTGATTAAGAATAAAGACTAGCAACTGCGACCAAGGTCGCAGTGTTGTTGTTGATTAAGAGTAAAGACCAGCAACTGCGACCAAGTTCGCAGTGTATTTATTAATTCTGCGTCCAGTAATTGCGACCAAGGTCGCAGTGTATTTATTAAGTCCTCGTCCAGCAACTGCGACCAAAGTCGCAACCTTTCATTTTAAAAATTTATACGGTTGAAGTAATATAATTATTAACTGCGTCCATGGTCGCAGTATATTCGTTTAGCGTAATATATTTAAAATGAAGGTTTGTAACAATTGTACAGCATTTCAACCAAGACATAGTAGTAAAAAATGTAATTCACACAATTAACTTTAGAAAACAGATTTATATATATTTAAAAAAAATACAAAATACAATTTTTAAAACTTCTAATCCTCGTCATCACCATCGTAATCAGATTCGTCGTCAAGAGTCATGCTTTCGTCTTCTGTATCGCTTTCCGTCTCTTCCTCCTCTTCAGCGACAATCTCCTCTTCGCTGTCTTCATCTTCATGTTTGTGTTTTGGTTCATCAATGAACTCCCAGAACGGGTCGTCTGTATTAAGCTCAGATTCTGACCCGTAGCGAGACATCGATTCAGAACTAAACATCCAATCATCATTAGATGACTGGCTTCTTTCCGGTGAAGACGGTGGTGAAGACATTTATTGAATCTATTTTCCTAACAGTGAGAGTAACGAGTTTGAGCAAAAATAACTTAGTATGTTTTTAATCCTTTGCTCATGACCCTTTATATATTTTTAATTCCAGAATTCCAAAAGGTTTAAGCTCTTGGACCACGTGAATATCTCTCAAATATATTTTCTACCTTTTCCAAAAATTGTATACTTCCTAGGTGACTGTTCAGTTATCCAAAACAGTTTAAAAGTTAATACACTATAATTTTAAATTACTTTGAACTCCAAAATAGTTCATTATTGCGACCATAGTCGCATTGGGAACTGATAAATGATTAAGTAACTGCGACCATAAATTGCCTGATACTTCTATGTACAATTAAATGATTAAGTAACTGCGACCATAAGTCGCAGTCGTCATATAAAAGGGGTATTTTTGTCAATTTGTTTCACGATTGTTTAGGCGGGATTTTTTTGATTTTTTTGGCGCCAACACTCTGCGGCTGATGTGTGGCATATATTCAGCCACGTCCACCGGCTGAGAAAACTCTCTCAGCCTGCAGGCTGAGGTACAGTAACCCCTATATATATATATATATATATATATATATATATATATATATATATATTATATATATATATATATATATATATATATATATATATATATATATATATATATATATATATATATATATATATATATATATTATATATATATATATATTGTGTTACGGAGGAAGGGACCTGTATTGCACGGGCGGAGTGCGAAGACGGTGCTATATACATATATCTGGAGGAAGGGACCCGTATTGCACGGGTGGAGTGCGAAGACGGTGTTATATACATATATCCGGAGGAAGGGACCCGTATTGCACGGGCAGAGTGCGAAGACGGTGCTATATATCATATTGGGAGGAAGGGACCTGTATTGCACGGGCAGAGTGCGAAGACGGTGCTTGATATACATATATTTGCATCTTTACAAATGATTGAGAATGAATGGCTATGTGTGATGCATATGTATGTGTGACACTAGGGATATGTTAGATGTGTTATCATATATGATAATGAAAACATCAGAATACAGATTTAGCTGATTGAAATAAAATACTGTAAATTGTGTGAAAGTGTACAGGTTAATCCATGCATTACTTGAAGTGTGATGCGATATTGTATTATGAGAAGTATGATATGATTATATGTTATACAAGTATGGTTTATGATGTATGTGTTATCTGAATACATAAACTAGATTTATGGCATAACTATAGTGGTTGGTGTATTATAGCGTGGAATACAAGACACGTGAGTAACATACACTATGTACACATAAGACGAGTTTCAATAATTAAGCAAAAATTTATTTTTATGTAACTCATAAATCTTATCACACGAAAAGATGAAAATCTAAGAAAGGAATTGGGAAGTACGATCATAAGAGTCTGTTCTTCCCCAGAAATTTTAGAGACCGGGGACTTGATTATTAAACCATGGGATGTCTCTGATTCTTTGTCTTCTTACTGTTTCAGATTTCTCTTATTACTTGAATATTCATACTTCTCATTGATATATTATCATTTCCTGATTTATTCCTACTCTACTCACTGAGCTGTCGAGCTCACTCCCCCACAGACTGGTATATTATAGTTTGCTTTGAGGCAGGGGTCAGGGTTATGCTGCGCGGGGGTGTGTTCTGAATCAATCCAATCTTTGTACTTCTGGAACAATTGTGCTTGTTAATGATACATGTTGGTTATGGGTTAGATGGTTAATCTTGTATATATATATGTAGAGAACCGTTGTAGTAGTTTCATTTCAAGTTGACATTTGAGATATCTTTTATTGGGTTGTGATATCAAGAAGTGTATTATAAATATGATGATCATGACAAGTAGGATTTATCATTTCTAAATTTTCATGGATGTCGAGAGGGGTACTCTAGAGCTTATGTTATTATGTTTCTCCATAAGTAGGCGATGTCAAGCCAAAACATCTTCAGGATTGCCTGGATGATTTTTGAGTTCAGTTATATGATTGGATTGAGAATAAGTAGACTGATGTTAGCCGAAATTATCATATTTGTATTAGATATCATATCCGACCAGTAATTACAATGGAGGTGCTGCTGAATTTTTTAAGAAATTGGAAATGATTTTAATAATCAGTCGGTTTAAATGGATGTTATGTAAATTTAGGATTTTAGAATACTGGGATCGTTACAGTCGTGTCATGTGTATCTTCGAATCTTGGCCTTATTATGACTAGAATTGTAGAATTTTATGGTTTGACGATGACAGTTGATCTTCTGCCTTTACTGCTGACCGAAAATCTCAGGAAGTGGGCCGGCTTTTTAGGGATTGGCAATTCAAATTGGAAGTGATTTGACTTCTCATCCATCTATAAATAGAGAGATATGTGGAAGAAAATCATCTTCTCTTTCTTCTTCAAAAACCCTTACATCGAAACCCTTACTTCTTCTTTCCTTGCTGTGCCACCATGTTCTCCCATTTTCTCTTTATCAGATAGAGAAAGGAAAAAGGGAGGGAGGAGGAAGAGGAAATGATGATCCAGATCTTTTTTATAGGGAGTCTGAAAGGTGCATCACATTAGTCACCATGAAGAGGCTATTATGATCCATTAGTCGCCATGACAAGGTGTCGCCACCAGAGGGGATGTGCAGGACGGATGTACGGGCCTTTAGTTAACCAAAACGAGGGATGATTGCTTTTCCCTAGTAGGCTGGAGTCTCTCTACTGGTGATCTGAAGTCTCTTCGTTTGGTAATAATACTTCTCTTGGGCGGTACTGGCACTACTAGAAAATTTGTCAATTGTGTCAAATATTTGTGTCGAAACTTGACATATTACGTTGAATTTTTACTGATTGCGTTGAAATTTTGCATCGGAAAAATGTGACGCAAAAGACCTCGACGTAAATTTTGCGTTGAATATTTTGACACAAGTGTAATCATTGTGTCGAAAATTCGACGCAAACTTTTTTTCGTATTTTGCATATTTTAATTATTGCGTCAAACTTTGACGCAATAAGTTAATTTTTTTTATTTTACAATTTGCGTCAAAAAAGCCTTTCGACACAAACTGTCAGCTTTCATGTCTGCACAAAATATAAAAATTTTTGATATAAAAATATAATCTATGGCAACTAATTGCATCGAATTTGTGAAAATTGACGCAATTATTGATCACATTTTGTGTCGAAAACTGAATATTTTGACGCAATTTGTCACTTTTATACCTGCAAAAATGTGAAAATATTTGCTTTAAAAATACACTGGTTCCTATAATTACGTCGAAAAATAATATTTTCAACACAATCAGTGAGCTGATTCTTTAATTATGAACATTTTGAAAATTTTTGGTATAAAAATATAATTTGTATCAGCAAATTGCGTCGAATACATAAGTTTTGACGCAATTATGGGTCACAAATTGCGTCAAATATAAAATTCGATGCAATTTGTTGATATTTTTTTAAAAATCTGCAGCACACAACCTGCAGACCAACAACACACAGCCCACATGTATTTCTGTATTATATATACAACATCAAATCAAATAGATCAGCAATAGTTATCAAATATATCACAAATATTTCACCAATATATATCAAATATATCGCCAAACCAAATTTTCATCAATATATCAATATATCAACAAACAACCCTAAATGTCACCAAATAACACCAAATATCACAAATATATACAAATATCACCAAACAACACCAAATTTCACAAAGAACACCAAATGTCACCAAACAACACCAAATTTCACAAATGTCATATCACAACAAGTAATATAACTGGCGCAATATCTCACCTAAGCCTCGTCGTTGTCTCCGTCAGCAGTATTGTCGCCCCGCTGTTGGTTGTTTGGCGCTTTATTGACTCACCATAAACTGGGTCATGAACAGCTGCATATCTCTCTAACCAGCCTCCAAACTGGCGATCCTCTGTCGGTCGGCCTCCGACTGCTGCATTATGGCCTTAGACTCCTGCCTCATGGCCTCAAACTCCTGCCTCATGGTCTCAACCTGCTGCTCAAGCTGGGCAGTGTAGGGGTCCCTCCTAGCGGGCCAGGTGACTCTGGGAACATTCACGTGGAGCCTGAGCCTCGTGACACATTCAAATGTCTCGAGAGTCGCTCGTGTACTGGTGGTACTCTCGTCGCTGCCATCTGCTACCGCCGCATCATAATTCCTCTCGATCTGGAGCTGAAAATTAACAAAGATAATAAAAAAGTATAATTAGATGTCTATCATTTTCATAAAAATGTAAGGATATATAAACTAATTTTTTAATACTTACACCAATAGACATGGCGTCATCGGAGACTGACTTGGCCCGGGTGCAGGGCATAGGAAGCTCACCCTCCGGAGCATCGAGCGCATCCATCGTCAAGAATTCCTTGTTGTAGATCTCCTTTGCGCTCCCTCCCTCAAGCCTATCTCTATTAGAAATGTAAGAAATTTAAAAAATTAAATTAACTTAAAAAGTAAATATGCTATAAAATCAAATGAGTATAAATTTATACTTATAAATTTGCCCTTCCACACAGAAATAACGTCTCTACCCATACTATGGGGTAAATCGTTTGCAATACGAGAGGCTTTACATTTTTTCCTATTTGACTACAAATTTAAAAATTAATAAGTCAGTAATTTTCAGGTATAATAATATATAAAAAAATTCATAACTTTTTTATTTTACCAATCTGCTCCCGTCGTTCTGCCTGTTCTTTTCATATGTCGACAAGAGGTTCATCCAAGTCTTACTGTCGACTCTGTCCAGCTGTAATGCAATAGCATCATCTATGGACCTCTCGTAGCGAACAAAGGTACGACGCAGGGAATAATTTTTGTTGTCGTTCCACTTCTTCCTTGCATTGTCGTTGAACCACTTGCGAAACTTTCTTGGAATATCCCCCGTGTTATTCCAAGCCGGTAGTAAAAATCACCTTGCATATAATACAATGTCAGTTAGATTTAAATCTCAATAAAGCATAAATATAAACATAAAATCTCAATAAAGTATATATAACTTACAGCCAACTCATGATATAATGCTTCAACTCTCCCTGAGTTTTTGTGGTTTGGCCAAGTTAGGGTCGGAGGAGAACTCGTCACAATGGCAGACATGATGACTAATGCGATATGAGAGTACGTCGTAGTGAGGGCCAAACGGGCAACCATCTCTGTCAATCTGAATCTGGCCAACCAGCCTGATTTTTCTTCTGGACTGGCTGGAGGATGATGCTGCCATTTAGAAGACTTGTGTTTTACAATTATAACTCAGATATAAAGTTGGCAGTAGAACAATAGATATATGTAAGTCAACATAGAAAATAATGTACACAACACATAAAGTTAGGAATCATGCAATACATGCAAGTAGCTCATCTCTAGAAATAAAGCACATATATGCAATTAGATCATCTCCAGACATAAAGTAAGAGCAGTCATACATTAATACTATGTTACATTGAAAAATCCAGTATATAATTAAAATTAAAGTTGAAGAAATCAGAATACTTTACGAATTGGATCATCCTAGGAATCTATATAAACCCCTTGGGGGTGGACTTTCAAAGGTGTGTCAAGAATTCAAGAGAAATTCTAAAATTTCTTAAAAACTGTAAGAAAGAGATCTTCTTGTAACCTTATATTGTCTTCTCTATTTTCAATAAAGATTTCTCCCCTCCTCCCCGTGGACGTAGGCACATTGTTGAACCACTTTAAATCTTGTATTCCTTAGTTATGTTGTGATTGCTTGCTAGTAGTAGATCTTCTACGCTTCTTCTTCTGCTGCCTTATTTTCAACTCGGTGTATCTCTGTTATTTAATCGGTGATAGATCATCAACATAAGACCCTCAAGCGTGAGAATCGGCAGGTGAAATGGAAAGGAAAGACCGGCAGAGGATAATTGCCAGGGTATTGGTTGGAGATGTCGCGCAGAGGACAATTGCGGACTTGGTAAGAAGGATCGACAGAGAAAAACTGCTAGTATGGATGAAGGAAGAACCGCGCAGAGGACAACTATGGGTGTGTTTGATGGTGTGGTGTGTAACAAACGGTGTCGACTAATTACCATAATCAACAGTATTTTCAGGTAATTATGATAATTGATCCGATTAACCATGGGATTAGTAATGGAGGATTTAAGAATTCTTTAAGAATGAATAATAAGTAATATGGAGTGAATGTGTGTGTGTGTGTACACACACACACACTTAGATAAACATAATTATATATGAGAGTAAGCATATACATGTATTATTAGTAGTATAAATATCTTTGTGTATATATATAAGTTACATGCGCGTATATTTTATACAATGGAGTATAAATACAAATCTAGCCTTGTACTTATCGATAGATCCATCGGGTTTTAATTTTCTTTTGAAAATCCACTTACATCCAATTGGTTTACTACCATGACGCAAGTTTGCCAATTCCCAAGTATGATTACTTTCTATGGATTCTATTTCGCTATTTATAACTTCTTTCCATATTTATGCTTCTGGGGTAGACATAGCCTCTTTAAATGTTTGAGGCTCGCTTTCAATAGCATATGCTATGAATCTGGACCAAAAGATTTTGAGATTCTAGATCTCTGACTTCTTCTTAATTCAATTTCCGCATTAACAATCGGTTCCTCGGGGCTTTCGTCCCTGAACGCCACCTCATGTGTTTTTTCCCAAAAGTCTTATCTGTTTCTCGTTTATATGGAAAAATATCTTCAAAGAACACAGCATCTTTAGATTCGATAATCATGTTTACATGAATATCTGGTATTTCTGATTTATGAACCAGAAATCTATAGGCACTACTATTCAAGGCATAACCTATGAATATGCAGTCCTTGTTCTTGCTCCCAACTTAGTCTTTTTAGGTAATGGTGCTAGCACCTTTGCAAGGCACCCTCACATTTTGAGGTAATGATATGAAGGTGTCCTTTTATGCCATAACTCAAATGGTATAAGACCAAGTTTCTTGTGGGGTACTCTGTTTAGAATATAATTTGCAGTTAACAGAGCTTCCCCCCACAAGTTTTGCGGAGCTCCAGAACTTACGAGCATGGAATTGACCATCTCCTTCAAAGTTCTGTTCTTCCGTTCAACAATTCTATTTTGCTGAGGAGTATATGGTGCTGTTGTTTGATGGATTATACCAAATTTAGCACATAACTCACTAAAATCATTTGATTCATATTCTCTGCCTCTATCGGATTTTAGAATCTTGATATCCATGTTGAGTTGATTCTCAACTTCAGCTTTATATGTTATAAACATATTTATTGCCTCATCCTTACTGTTTAAAAGATACACATAACAGTATCTTGTACAGTCATCAATAAAAGTAATAAAAAAAATTTCCTGCCTTTATTGGCATAAACTTCAAGTCACACAGATCGCTATGAAATAACCCTAAAAGTTCTGTATTTCGATCAATTGAGTGAAATGAATTTTTCGCTAACTTGGCATTAACACAAATCTCACACTTGCGAAATTCTTCCAAGTTGAGTTTAGGAATATATTCTAGATTAGACAAGTTTTCAATGACTTGTAATTTACATGCCCTAATCTAGCATGCCATAAAATAGGAGACTCAAGAAAATAAACAGAAGATTTTTCTTTATTTATAAGCTTTGGGTACAAATACATAGACTTTTTGTCTACCACTGCAATATTGGCTTTAAAAAGTCCATCAACAAGATAACCCTTTCCCACATACATCCCACCCTTAGTAAGTACAAATTTATCTGATTCAAAAACCATTCTAAATCCTTTCTTACTAAGTATTGATCTAGAGATCAGATTCTTGCGGATATCTGGAACATGTAGTACTTCATTCAGAGTAAGCTCTTTCCCAGATGTCCACTTCAAGATGACCTTTCCTTTTTCTTCAACCTTAGAGACGGCTGAGTTTCCCATGAAGAGTTGCTCATCTTGCTCTAGTTTTTAATATTCAGAGAATAATAATTTCTTAGAGCAGATGTACCGAGTAGCCCCAGTGTCTACCCACCAATCCTTATTGTTGGTCGTCAGATTCACTTCTGATATTACAGCTGAAAGGCTTGGCGACGCATGGTCGGTCAGGTTTGCCTGTGGATGGTTCTTCTTGTTCTTTTTGAGACGGCTGCGACATTCATTCGCCTTATGCCCTTCTTTATTTTAGATGTAGCAGGTTCCCTTGAAGCGCATGTTCTCGTCTTCTTGGACCTTGCCTTTGTACCCTTGGGCAGTCTTCTTCCGCTTTAAGCCTTTGAAAGTAGACGCTTTCCCCCTTGAGTCTTCGATCATATTGGTCTTGGCTTCATAGGAGTTCTTACTGCTCCTTTTCTTGGACTTTTGGTTGTCCTCCTCAATTCAAAGCCTCACAATGAGATTTTTCAACTTCAGCTCCTTGCGCTTGTGTTTCAGGTAGTTCTTGAAATCTCTCCACGCAGGTGGGAGTTTCTCCACGATAGTAGCAACCTGAAAAGTTTCAGGTAGAATCATATTTTCGGCTTCTATCTCGTGCAAGATAAGTTGGAACTCTTGCACCTGACTGATCACAGTCTTGTTGTCCACCATCTTGTACTTCAGAAATCGTCCTACGATGAACTTCTTGGTACCAGCATTCTTAGTCTTGTACTTCTTATCAAGACTGGCCCATAACTTCTTTGTCGTTGTGATAGGACTGTAGACATTGTAAAGAGAGTCATCCAGTCCATCAAAATATAGTTTCGGCAAAGGAAGTCACCTTGAGTCCATGCATCGACTGCAAGGACTGAGTCACAATCAGTTCCGGGTTCTGGTGGATCTTCTTGCAAGAATTTGGCCAGATGCAGAGTGGTCAAGTAGAAGAGCATCTTCTATTGCCACCTCTTGAATTCTGTGCCATCAAATTTTCCTGGCTTCTCCGGCTTCGGATTAGAAAGTAGAGTAGGTATCAAAGCTTGTATCTGCATGTTTGGTGCCTTGCTTGAGCTGTCTTGATTAGTCTCAGACATTTTCTGCAAGTTCAAGCAGAACAGAAGTAAGAAACTTCAGATAATTGTCTTAAGATTGTTAGTTTCTAGGATCAATCTGACAACTAATCAATGTCACTAAAATATCACCGATCTAATTGGCCAGGTTGGTTAATATCAGGTGAGAGGTTTTCCGTTCAATAGAACGTTCCTTAATTAAAGAACCACCTTTCAATTACCTTCCTTGGTTAAAAAACACCAATTAGACTGATATAAGTCAGTCTCAATATATTGAATAATTAATGCACTTATACAGTATTTGGAGTGAGGTACAGTTAAAGCGAATCTCCTTAAGACAATTACGTTCCCCGCTATGGTGCTAATGGGTAACTGGACGCTGGTCTCCCAAGATACAACACTCCTTCACGGTATTTGGTTAGCACTACCAAATCACCGTACGGTCGAACCGTAGTTAACTAGTACCTTCACATGAATATCAAAGCAGTAGGACCAAGATAAATTTCAGGGAGAATATTTGTCTTTACTTTGGAGGAGCACCCACTGTAGAGAAAGGAGAAAGGTAGAAGAATATTCTTCTTTGGAAGTCAGAGATTCAGACAACAATTCTATTAAAGAATCTGTTGAAGTTTCTGAGACTTCTTTCAGAACGAATTTTGCAGAATCTCTTGGAAGTCGCTTCGGAATTCGAGTTGCATAATTCCCACTTCCTGTTGGAAGTCACTTCTGAATCTGAATTGCAGAAGTTCCACTTCGGAATGCAGAGGACAGATTTCCTTTTTTGTATGTAGAAGCGTTTATGAATGCAGAGGAGCGTTTATGAATGCAGAGGACAGATTTCCTTTTCTGTATGTAGAAGTGTTTATGTTGTTGGTGTGTTTTGTTTGAGAAAATGGAGCGCTATTTATAGCGCTCCGCGAAGGGTAAAAGTGTCCGAACCCAACCGAACGGTTGCAACGGTTCAGTCTGAACCGTTGTAACGGTTCGTTTCAGACAGCAACCATAGCAACCGCCCAACTGTTCGCGACGGTTTGTTGACAGCCATTGCGCTGGGCGGGCGGGTTTGGATCCGGATGGCGGAGTGGGCGGGTAGGGAACCCGACCCGAGCCCGGCACCGGCACTGGCCGGCCGCCGCCGCTGCTAGCGGCGGCGCGCGCGCAATGCGGGCACGGTGTCCTCCTAATCGCACGCGAAAACTCCAAGTGCCCAAAGGGCACACCCTTTGTTCCCATTTTTCTCTATTTAAACACTTCAAACTTCCATCCCATGGCCAATGTGGGACTAAATGCTTTTAGCTACCTTTAGTCCCATTTTGACTTTGAATTAGGCAAACTTTAGACTTGAATATCTCATTCATTCGAAGTCGGAATTGAACATGTGAATATACCACATTCATCCCCAATGGAAAGAGAACACAATCCAACCATTATCCAATTGATTCAATCAATGGATCTCGCCGTAATTCAACTCAAAGATTCACATTTATTCTTCATATTACAATATATATATATATATATATATATATATATATATATATATATAGTGGTTATCCGGTGAGAAAGCTAGCTTAGGTGAGAAGATGAGAAGGGAGCACATGAGCCTTAGGATTATCTTTTGGGTGGTTAAGATTAGTTTTTTGGTTGGTTAAGTTAGTTTTTGGTTGATTAATTTAGTTTTTGGGTTTTAGTTTTATTTTCTCAAAATCTAATTTTAACCATCCAGAAACTAATCTTACTGTTCCAATGCTCATTCTCATCTTCTTAGGTAAGCTACTTTTCTCACCGGATCATTACTATATAGACACACACACACACATATATAGAGAAAGTTATGTAATTCCGGAAGAATTCGAGAACGAATCCTTCCCACTCAAATACTAACATCTGACATTCAAATACAAGATTCATTCTGTTGAAGTTGATCTATATTATTTATAGTAACTAAAAATAAATTCAATGTTTTGAATACTTTTAACCATCTATCAAGCGACACAAAATGGATGGCCAAAAGTAATGAGTTAGTTAGATCTATGTCTTTAGACATACAAATTCTCGATCTGGCCATTTGATCATGATCTAAACATTTAAAAAATCCTACAAATTAATTTTTGTTGGGCTTCAAATGTTTTACACCGTTAAACTAACCAACTCACTATTTAGGCCGTTCGTTTTTTCCCTACTTGATGTATGAGAAAATAGTATTTAAAATACTTGATTTTTGATTTATACATACTTGAAATAATATAGATCAACTTCAACGGAATGGATCTTGTATTCAGATGATGTATGGTTGTATTTGAGTGGGAAGGATTCGCGCTTGAATCCTGCCGGAACTGATAAGTGTATATATATATATATATATATATATATATATATATACACACAACACACACACACACACACTTTTGTCCTTGCAAAAGGATTTGAGGCTGAATCCTTCCCACTCAAATACCAACATCCGACATTCGAATATAAGATCCACTCCATTGAAGTTGATCTATGTTATTTCAAGTATCTATAAATCAAAAATTAAGTGTTTTGAATACTTTTTGCCCATGCATCAAGTAGGGAAAAAACAAACAGCCTAAATAGCGACTTGACTAGTTTAACGGTGTAGAACATTTGAAAGCTAACAAAAATTATAGCGGTTTTTAAATATTTAGATCATAATCAAATGACGGGATTGAGAATTTGTATGTTTAAAGACATAGATTTAACCAACTCACTACTTTCGGTCATCCATTTTGCGCCGCTTGATCGATGGGCAAAAAGTATTCAAAATACTTGATTTTTGGTTTATACATATTTGAAATAATATAAATCAACTTCAATGGAGTGGATCTTGTATCCGAATATCGGAGGGTTGTATTTGAGTGGGAAGAATTCGATCTCAAATCCTTTTGGAAGGACACAAGTCTATCTCTCTCTAATATATATATATATATATATATATATATATATATATATATATATATATATATATATATATATATATATATATATATATAATCCTTCCAGAAATACACATATCAATCATCACTCAAATACCACATCCGACACACAAACACACACACACATACATACTTGTGTAGTTCTGAAAGGATTCGAGCCCGAATTATTCTCACTCAAATACTAACATCCAACATTCAAATACAAGATACTCTATTGAAGGTGGTCTATATAATTTAAAATAACAAATCAAGTATTTTAAATACATTTTGTCCATCCATCAAGCGGCGCAAAATGAACGGCCGAAAGTAGTTAGTCAGATCTATGTCTTTAGGCATACAAAGTCTCAATCCAGCCATTTGATCATGATCTAAACATTTAAAAACTCCTACAAACCAATTTTTGTAGGTTTCAAATGAAAAACACCTAGAGGGGGGGGGGGGGGGTGAATAGGTGTAAGTGCTAATCTAAGAAACTAAATGCAAACTAAGTGCGCTAAATGCGGAAGCTAATGCAAATTATGCACAAACTAATACAATACAACAAGTGTAGCCGAATTCCCCTTTCGAGGCTCTGGACTAACTCCCCTTGATTCCCCTTGAAATGGGTTGAGGTGCTATGTGAAGCTCTTGTTGGATGAGTATAAGTTAGGCACACACACACAAGCAATCCAAGCAATATAAAATACACACAATCAAGCCAAGTATATAAGAATGAATAGCAATATGAATAAATGCAAGGCAATATGAAATATGCACAACACAAGCAAATATGATATGATATGAATATGATGCTTTGCACAAATATAAGAGAGAGAGTTAGAGAGACAATGGATCAATACGCAAACACCAAGATTTGTTTCGAGGTTCGAGCACCTTGCTCTACATCCCCGCCTACACCACCGTGTAGGATTTCCACTATCTCAACTCCCACCGAGGGAACCTCTACCGAAGAGGATTTCTTACAACTCTAGGAGTACCTAACTCCTCTCTCAATACAACCTCCAACGAGGCCAACAACAACCAACAACAACACCTCTACCAAAGAGGCTCACAACCAATCTCAATCACCTCACACTTGAGGGATACAAACCAATCACCCGATCACCTCTACCGAAGAGGGATTCACAAATAAAAGGGTGTTTACAACAAAGAGGTTTACAACAAACAACCTCAAACTCTTCTCTTTCTTTTTCTCTTATCTTTTTCCACAAAAACAAGATCCTAATAGTTTAGGATAGAAGATATGGCTCAAGTGTGGAAACTAAGTGTTTTTGGAAACAAGCAACAAAGAAAAACTACTTGGGAAATCTCTTGTATATGATAGAAATAAAAGATCAAATCAAAATCCCAAAACCTAGTTCTCTTTGATTTTCCAAAAACCCAAAACAATAAAGATTAGAAGTTTAAAGCTCAAAACTACTTTTTAAAACTCTTTTAAACACTTCAGAAACCTGGAATTTTTCCTCTTAAAAATCTTGGCCAAAATCCCCAAAGAGATGGAGTTTATATAGGCCAAACAGAAAACTAGCCGTTAGAGCTGAGCTGGCAGCTCTGACAGGCGTCGGTCGACCGGCCCGGTCGACCGCCAACGGTCAGAAAAGTGACCGTTGGGCACTAGCGGTCGACCGGCCCGGTCGACCGAAACATCCTGAGAGTTGAACTCTCAACTCGGTCGACCGGTCCGGTCGACCGACTACAATGTGTAGCCAGCGTGCACGTCTGTGCACATCGGTCGACCGACCCGGTCGACCGGCCACTTGGTGCGGTCGACCGGTCCGGTCGACCGAACTGGCCTGGCAGGCACAGTGCAGAACTGCACAGATACGGGATTTGAAAATAGGTCTTTTCACTCAATAAAAATCCCATAAATTCACAGTAAATCCACTAAATAGTTTTAATCACAATAAAAACTGTTTTTCTAAAAATATGTTTTTCTAAAACTTGTTTTTCCATAACTTCACAAAATACAAAAACAAGATATTTTGAACTTATTAAAGCATAGTGTGTATGGATATGATCCACTACACAATCATAATGAAATATCTATGTTTTTGATATCTAGCATATAACAAGGTTTTGGTTTAAAGGATATGCATGATAGAAATACCAAAAACCAACTCTTGTATTTTTATCATAAACAAAACTTGTATTTTATCATACTAGATTTTTCCAAAACATGAATAGGATAGTCAAAATAAGTTTGTCTATAAGTTAAGCATGTATGTATAAATAGAAAACATCTACTATACATAGGTATAAGGTAAACTTGTTTTGATCTATTATTCATGAAAACTAAAAACCAAATCATGAAACGTGTGTGTTTTGTGCACTTGAGCATATCAACTAAACTAAGCTTTACAAATGGATCTAAAACTCTATCTAAACTAGGATACCTAAGTCTTCTTGACGATCTTCATCTTCAAGTAGACTTGCTCCAAAACTCCGTGATTCTCCAAGTGCAAAGGTATGATCTTTAAGCTTTGGCACCGGAATCATCATGAATAGCTTCTAATCATCTTGTTGAAGCTAATCACCAACTAATATCCTGTTAATGATCTGAAACTTAGAAACACAAGAATATTAGTAAACATAACTACATGAGTGTTGATCATCATCAAAACTAGAGTGGAAGGGATTAAATATTAGTAAACATAACTACATGAGTGTTGATCATCATCAAAAGCTAAACTAACCAACTCACTATTTAGGCTGTCTGTTTTTCCTTGATGCATGATTAAAAGTATTTAAAATTAATTTTTATTTTTTAGATACTTGAAATACTATAGATCAACTTCAATGGGATGGATCTTATATTTAGATAATTTAGGATTGTATTTGAGTAGGAATGATTCAGACTCGAATCCTTCCCCGAATCCTTCTCGAACTACACAAGTCTACACACATACATATTAGAGAAAGATAGACTCTATATGTATGTGTAACACCCGATCCCGCGGGTATGGAGACGTTACTATGACGTATATACGTAGGTCAAAAAATACCCTCATATATATATATATATATATATATATATATATATATATATATATATATATATACACACACACACATACATACACACACGATAAGTGTCAGTACATGGAAGAGTCAGAGTACAAAAGCATGTGGTGCATTATACATTCTAACATATGAGTACAATTACAAAGTTATCACAACACGTGACATAATATTATAAGAATATTACATCACCGATATGACGCAAATGCTAGAATACAAAGGATATAAAATAATGAACTGTACAAAAGGTGCTTACGAGTCGCAAAGGGAAAACTCGAGATCCGAGCAGGGGCCTGAAAGGATACGGCCTCAGACGATCTGCCGATGATCCACGCTACCGCTGCGTATCTCTGATCAGCAACGGGGAGAATTCACAAGCTTCAAACTTCGGGATCTAGACATAAGGATCCAGGGAAGTTAGAAACTCTACAATGAGTGGTGTGGCGAATGCCAAGTGACGTAAGGGGATAAGCATACGTGTATCGATAAATCTAAGTCATAAGCATGTATTGAAAATTGTGGCAAGAACACATACATACAGGAGCAGGTAAGGAAACAGGAAGTAAAGCAAATAAGACAACACCAGCTATCTCTTAAACTAACATAAAATCGATAAAACTAATAAAACTAAATAAAACTGAATACAAGCAAAACCAATCGTACATGCTTAGTGAAATCACCTAGAGGGGGGGTGAATAGGTGATTAGCTAATCTAATGATGATTTAATGCGGAATTAAAACTATTTATGCAAACTAAATATTCTAATGCATAACACACCAAGTATAACCTAAGAGTATAACCGAATTTCCCGTGAAGGGCTCTGGACTATCTCCTCAAGATTTCTCTAGATAAGAATTGAGGTGCCGCTTTGGCTCTCTTAGTTGAATACAAGTGTGAGCAAATAATCCCCAAGCATATAATAATATAAACACAAATATATCAAGTAAGTAAAGATATGAGCAATAAGCATAAGTAAGATATAAAGACAAGTGAGAGATAGAGAGATAGCAATCGCAAACACGGGAGATTTATTTCGAGGTTCGAGCACACTTGCTCTACGTCCCCGCCTTCAACACTATGAAGGTTTTCACTATAAACGATCCCACCGGATCACTCGGTGCCGCAACACCTACAAGCGAGTTCACACTAGAACTCCTTTGAACTCTCTAGTCCCTCTCTTGTTCCCGCAAGAACAAACACATGCAAGCACGCAAGCTTGCCGAGGCCTCACCTCTACACCTAGCTCTCACTAGAACTCGAAACAACGCGAACCTGCAAGTCCGTCTCCTCAAAGTACAATGAAAGAACACTTTGGTGATCTAAACACTTTGATCACCTAAAATCACTCTCACAATAACTCTCCTATTAGGAATAATATAGCAATGAAAAGCTCAAGTGTACGTGAGAAAAACAAGGATTGATTTAGTGGTGAAAAACTCAAGAAATCTCTTTTCAAAATACTCTTGAAAATCTCTCCTTTTGATATGAAAGTATTATCACTTAAATAAGTGGAGAAAACCTCTACAATAGAAAGGAAAAACTGGCTTTGAAACTCTCCAAAAATCTTGCATAAAACAGTCCAAGGGAGCCCCATTTTATAGGCTCCAAAAATCTGCTCGTTGGAAGCCAACTCAGCAGTTCTGACTGCTAACGGTCGACCGCCAACGGTCGGATTTTCGACCGTTGGGAAGGTCGGTCGACCGGCCGGTCGACCGCCAACTGGGCAATGGCCTAGCGGTTGACCGCCCGGTCGACCGGGCCATTTCTAGAGAGCAGACACTCTCTGGCGGTCAACCGTGCGGTCGACCGGCCCAACCTGTGCACGTTTTGTGCACGTCGGTCGATCGCCCAGTCGACCGACCCCAGACACGGGCGACCATGCGGTCGACCGGCTGAAGGCCAGAAAAACAGATTTGGGGATTTAAAAACTTGTTATTTTTTCTTTAATAAAATACCATAAATTCTCTAAAAATCTACAAATAAAATTCAGTATTATACTTTGATATACAAACATGTTTGAGTAAAAATCAAAATATGTTATAAACATTTTGAACTATTTTTGTGTTATAGAAATTTTGGCTTTAAACAAAATCCGTATTTTTCCAAATCGATTTTTCTAAAACTTCTCCAAATACAAAAACAAGATATTTTAAACACTTTTAAAGCTTAGTGTGTACGGATATGATCCACTACACATATATGATGAATATCTATGTTTTTGACAATAAGCACTAAAATGATTTTTGTTAAAACATATGTATATATGAAACTCCAAAAACCAAAACGGTATTTTTCTAGAACTAAAAATCTTTTATGAAAACACATAGAAATCTTGTGTGTGAGTGTATATGATACTTGAACATTCCACCAACTAAGCTATCATTTATATTTTATCTAAAACAAAATCTTACCAAAACAAACCTAGACACAAGTCTTCTCTTGAAGGTCTTCTCTTGAAAATCTTCTTCTCCTTCTTGACTTGGTCCAAACCATGATCCAATGAGCTAGACTCTCTTGAGTACTTGATGTGGTCTTGATGCATAAGCTCTTGAATCAACACGTACTAGCTCAAAACTTGACTTGAAATCCTTTGTTGAAGCTAAACACCTACTAAGATCTTGATCACAAATCTGAGACTAAATAAATACAAGATCATTAATACTATAACTACATGAGTTAATCATCATCAAAACTAGAGTGATGGGCCTTTGGGCCAACAATCTCCCCCTTTTTGATGATGACAAAACTCATGAAATTATATATGCATGGATTAAAGTTAAGCTTCATAGAAGCTCCCCCTTAACTCATGCATAACAATAAACAATAAGATATTGTAATGAAGAACATTAAACTAAACAAATATATATGCATCAACAAGGTGAGAGAAACATGAAAACATCCAAAATCCTTTTCCCTTCTCCCTTTTTTGTTTAAACATTCAAAAACATTCTCTCATTTTGTAAAACACAAGATGCATAAACTCAATATATGCAAACACTCAAATATGCATATATAAACTCAAAATCTTTCTCCCTTTTTTTGTCAATCATCAACAAAGGGGTGAATATCAATAAGGATATATATATATATATATATATATATATATATATATATATATATATATATATGCGATATACATTCATGCAGAGGGAGACGTGAAGTTAGCTCCTCTGCAAACATGCATTACATGAAGAAGGGATGACAAAGTCCTAACTCACATAAAGCATAATATGCAATGCATAAGTGGAGATGTGAAGCTCCCCCTACACACGTGTATCACATAAAGAAGAGATATCAAGCTCCTCAATACAAGATACACTCAACATGAATTTATATATAGAAGAGATATTAAGCTCCCCTTTCATATAGACAATACATATCAAAACATTTTTAACACAAATTTTGATAATTATTAAAACAACTTTTGAGATATCATTTGTACATAAACAAAATTTTAAGATACCAATTGTAAATGAATAATACAAATTTTGAATTTTTCTTAAATCAACAAATCAATTTGAGATATCACAAGATATTAATACCATATGGAATAGGAAATTTATGATACCAATTGAAATTGAAACATATTGATATCAATTGAAGTATATTATAAATTTTGATATCAAATAAATGGTACAATATGAAGTATATTTGATACCAATTTAAATACCAATTGAAAATAATGCATAAGCTTATTTAAAATGTCAATTGAGATACCAATTGAGATACCAAGTGAAATTAAGATATAAGACAAGCTTAGCATAAATATAATTTGTGCTTTAAATAAGTAAGGCTATAGTAAATCAAGCACAATCAAAACATATATATGTATGAAAATGAATACCAATAGAAATTGATAATATTTGAAAATTTAAAGCATACATATATAAGAAAACATATGAATATACAAAATAAATATCAATTGTGATACTAATTGAAAACACAATAAGGATCAAGTATATAGCTCATAAATAACCATCCTATTCATGTACATGATAAAAGATTTTAAATAAGACATACAAGATATGGTCGCCCATCCATCCGCCCTTAAAGGGGTGGTAGGGGTTTTAAAAAAAATAAGAGTTTGAAAATATTTTAGCATTGAAAACACTACCAAATGAAGAATAATAAGTAGTTAAAATAATTTTTTGAAAAACTAGTTAAAGATCCTTCAAAACATGAAAACAAATTATATGTATCTCATGAACCATGCTAAAAACACAAGAGTTGACACTCAAAATCTATAAAGCTCAAAATTTTTCATGAAAATAATGTCATGAGTAAACAAATGAAATGTGAGTGCACAATAATCATGTAAGTAGCATTTCCATGAAAATAGTCAATTAGGCTCAAAACAAACATGAATATCATTTTATCAAACAAATATGAAAATCATAAAGATTTTATTTTTCATTTAAAAATAAACTTCAAGGTATATGTATGATTAATCCAAGGCTAACAATATACATACATATCCTATACTAAAATGAGTCCATAAAGTAATTTGTATGAAAGCAAGTGACTCAAAAGTATACATATATATTTATTAGTTTTGGACAAAGATTATATATACATAAAGTAAAAACATGAAAATAGGCAAAACAAGTGTAAATGAAAAGATCATCAAAACTAGGTCATACATGTACATGTAATGAGTACAAATGAGCAATGAAGTGCAAACATATATGAATCAAATATTGCTCACTACCTGTAAAAGTATATACACAAGTTTTGACAAAAACTACATCTAAACAAGTATTCACCTCATAAAATACAAAACATGATTATTTTAACATAAAACTAATACATGCTAAAGATCATCAAATATAAGAGCATGTAAACAAAAGGAGTTTAAAGATAGTTACCAAACCAAAGAGCTATACTCTAAGTCTCCAAAACTTGGTGGTCTTCCCACCAAACTTCCTTGATAGCGGTGCATTAATTTGTAGTGTCCATCAAGCCCATGTGCATCCACCACCAAGGCACCAAACCTCTCACGTCATGTGAGAGCCCACACCTACATCAAACACAAGAGATGGGGACTTTGGTACCCATTTTCTTTTGGGTCCATGGGGGTTAGCATTGTTCGGAACCCAGACATTTTTATTAGCAAAATTTAAAGAATTTACTCTATCATAACAAAATTTTGCTAAATGGCCTTTGCGGCCGCAATGTGTACATTGGTACACTCTAGGATGCACATGTGAATGAGTGTGATCATAGTGTGCAAAGTGTGCATATGCATGTTGTGGGTGATGTGCATGAACATGTGGAGCTTGTTTCTTTTGAAACAAGATTTTCAATCTTTTATGGTTAAATGCACAATTGCTCAAAGTTGAGCTCAAACAATCTATTCTATTTTTCAAAAATTTTATTTCATTTTATCAATGGTAGTAGCATGAAAAGCATGATCAATAATCTTTTTCTTCTTAGGAATATTTTCCTTTAAAAAAAATTTCTTTTCAAAGAATTGTTTTCTTCCAAAGCAATTTCTTTTTGTTTTTCTACCAAAATTATTTTATTTTCAAAGAAGTGTTTCCTTCACAAAGATCATTTAGCTTAGAGGACATGAAAATATTCTCATTTTTTAAAAATTCATTTTCTTTTACAATGCATGCAACTTTATTTTAAAAGAATCATTTTCTTATAAAATGGAGTCATATTTCTTTTTCAAATTCTTATTTTCCTTTTTAAGCAAATCATATTTTTCAAGGAGTTGTTGACAAAAAGATGCAAGTTCATCATATGGCATATCAACATCCTCATCAAAGCTCGGGTTCGGAGTTTACCTCAAGGGGATTATCCCCTTAGACCATGTAACATACGTTGGAAGCCTCACTTCCAACATCCGAGTCGCTCCCCGCATAGCATTGTTCTTGTTCACCAAGGGAGACTAAAGTGTTCCAAACTACAAAAGCCGAATCAAAATTAGCAACCCTAAATAAATAATCATCATTTATGGTACTCTTCAAAGTGTTGGCCCAAAGGCCTTCCACCCTAGTTTTGATGATGATTAACTCATGTAGTTATGTTTACTAATAATCTTGTGTTGTTTATGTTCAGATCATTAACCAAGATATTAGTTGGTGATTAGCTTCAACAAGGAGTTTAGAAGCTTTTCATGGTGATTCCGGTGCCAAAGCTTAAAGATCATTCCTTTACACTTGGTGGATCACGGTTTGGGAGCAAGTCTACTTGAAGATGAAGATCATCAAGAAGACTTAGGTATCCTAGTTTAGTTTAGTGTGTTTTAGATCCATTTGTAAAGCTTAGTATAGTTGATATGCTCAAGTGCACATAACACACACGTTTTATGTTTTTGATTTGGTTTTCATGAATAGTAGATCAAAATAAGTTTAAATAGTTCTTATGTATATTAGATATGTTCTAGATATACATACATGCTTAACTTCTTATACAAACTTATTTTGACTATCCTATTCATGTTGTGAAAAATCAAGTTTGATGAAAATACAAGTTTTGGTTTTGATAAAATTTGCAAGACTCAAAAATGAATTGATATGATTGATATGATTGATATATGTCTTAAAATTTTATCACTTGTTTGTGTTTGAATATAAAATGTTAAAACAAGTTTTATAGAATTTTCAGAAAAGATAAAAGATTTTTCAAAAATATTTTAACATGTTTTTTCTGACCCAGGTTTGTGCTGACAGGCCAGGTCGGTCGACCCAGACGGTCGACCGCACCATGGGCCGGTCGATCCGTGAGGTCGACCGACGTGCACAGACTTGTGCACGTCTGGCAGACACAAGCTCGGTCGACCGGGTCTGAGAGCTCTGCTCTCTGTTTGTTTGGGTCGACCGGGCAGGTCGACCGTGTTTGCCCAACGGTCACATTTCTGACCGTTGGCGGTCGACCCGGCCGGTCGACCGGTAGCCTGTCAGGCTGCCAGCTCAGCCTAACGGCTAGTTTTCTGATGGGCCTATATAAACCCCATTTCTTTGGGATTTTGGCCAAGATTTTTAGAGCTAATTTTTCCCTACTCTCTGGTTTTAAAAAGAAGTTTTAAAAGAGTTTAAAGAGCAAAAAGATTTCATCTTTATTGTTTTGGGTTTTTGAAAAATCAAAGAGAACTAGGTTTTGGGATATTGTATTGGTTTTCATTTTCTATCATTTACAAGAGATTTCCCAAAAGTTTTTCTTTGTTGCTTGTTTCCAAAAACACCTAGTTTTTTCACACTTGAGCTATCACCTATCCTAATCTATTAGGATCTTGTTTTGTGGAAAAAGAAAGAGAGTTTGTGGTCTTTGTAACCACTTGTTGTAAAACCCTTGCTTTGATTGGGTTGCTCCCTCTTCGGTAGAGGTTGAGGATTGTGGTTTGCTCCCTCTAGTGAGAGGTGGAGTTGGTTGTTGTTTGCTCCCTCTAGTGAGAGTGTGGAGTTGGTGTTTGTAACCCTCTTCGGTAGAGGTGTTGTGGTTGTATTGGCTACGGGCCTACCCCTCGGTTGTGAGGTGGTTGTTTGAGAGAGGAATTTGGTACTCCTAGAGTTGTAACAAATCCTCTTCGGTAGAGGTTCCCTCGGTGGGAGATAGTGGATTGGAAATCCTACACGGTGGTGTAGGCGGGGATGTAGAGCTAGGGGCTCGAACCTCGAAACATATCTTGTCTTAGCGTTTGATCCATTGTCTCTCTAACTCTCTCTCATTTAATTGTGCAAAGCATCATTCATATCATCATATCATATTTGCTTGTGTTGCCTTGCATTATTTCATATTGCTATTCATCCTTATATGCTTGGCTTGATTGTGTGTGCCTCACTTGTACTTAATCAACAAGAGCTTCACATAGCACCTCAACCCATATCTAGGGGAATCAAGAGGAGTTAGTCCAGAGCCCTTCACTGGGAATTCGGCTACACTTGTTGATTGTATTAAGTGTGATTGCAATATTGTTTTAAGCTTTCGCATTTAGCGCACTTAGTTTTGCATTTAGTTCTAGATTAGCACTTACACCTATTCACCCCCCTCTAGGTGTTTTTCAATTGGTATCAGAGCTAGTGCTCCTAATATTAGGCTTAACATCCTAGGAGTGAGATCCATTTGGTTGCTAGTCTATTGTTTGCATTTGCTTGTTTGCACACTCATATAGTTTACCATGGACTTCATGACCCCACCTAGTTTTGACCCTTCCAACATTGTTGTTTGGAAGTATAGGATGTCCATGTACCTAAAGACCCTAGGTTTGCATGTCTTTCTTGCGGCCACCAAGAAATGCTATCTTGGAGATCGCAATCATATAGGGGCCAATGCACAAGCCCTTGAGGCCATTAGAAGCACACTTCCTAAAGATTATCTTATGCATGCTTCTAACTTTGATTCCGCATTTGCAGTGTGGAATATGTTGACCACCACCACCTCCTCCGAGCTTCAATTGCCAAATCAACCGGAGGAGTCTAGTGGAGAATTCGAACTACAACAATGCTATATGGTCCAAGGGAATGACTCCCTTGAGGTACATTCGGAACCCCACTTAGATTGTGATGATAATGCTAGTTCTTCAAATGATTTTGTTGATCCCCATGCTTTAAATGAAGAACTATCTATTGTGTGTGAAAAATTAATAGAAAAATATAATTTGTTGAAAAAGAAGACTTTTGCTTTAAATAAAGAAAATGAAAAATTGTCTTCTAAACTTAACAATGTTTTGCAAGAGAAGGTTGAGGTCTATAATGAAAGGGATTCATTGAGATCTCAATTAGAACTTGCACTTAAAGAAATGAGTTTTTGAAAAACAATAATGATTGTGAAACTCTTTTGAAGAAAAATGAAAATTTGTCTTCAAAGTTGATTTTATTTTAAAAGAAAATAATTCTTTAAAAAGAGAAATTGATTTTATCTCAAAAGAATTAGAAATTTGTTTAAAGAAAAATAACTCTTTGCAAAATAAGATTGATGCACATGCTTGCCATGCTAGGGTAGTATCACAAACTTCACCTATTGCATGCCACACCTCTTCTTTAATTAATAATGATATATCCATGCTTAAGAAGAGTGTAGATTGTTTGGGCTCCACTTTGAGCCAATGTACCATGAACCATACACGCTTGGAATCCTTGGTTCGAAAGAAACAAGTTCCATCTTTTATGTATGCACACCCTCCACGGCATACACATGCTCCTCACGGACACCATCACACTATGTATGCTCATGTGTACACTTGTACACATTGTGGACGTAAGGGCCACCTTGCTAAATTTTGCTTTGATAGATTACATAATGTAAATTTAGCAAATAAGTTTGTTTGGGTTAGAGAAGGGACTAACCTCCATGGACCCAAAAGAGTATGGGTACCAAAGACCACCCTCCTTTATTTGATGTAGGTGTGGGCTCTCACATGACGTGAGGGTAGCCGTACCTTAGAGTGGATGTGTTCCGTACTTCATGGAAATCAATTGGATGCATCACTTTCAAGGGAAGATTTGGTGGAGGACCACCTTGTTTTGGAGAACTAGAGCGGTGCCCTCATTGGTTGGTATCGAATCTCTAACTCTTTATGTTTACATACTTTCCATGTTTATCTTTCATAGCATGTTTTTGATGATTGTTGATTAGTATGAAAATGCCATGTAATTAGATTCTTGACATATATGTATAATATTTGAGACACCAATGTTTAATATGGATTATTATTTTGTGTTCTCATATTTGATTAGCTATCATGTACATCATAAATCTAATAACATGTGGATATTCATAATAATCATGTTTATGTTTATCATGTTGATTTTTATTGTGTTTTGATGCTTCATGTTAAGATTACTTGTTTAGATGTTAGTTTTCATTAAGACTAGGATTTATACTTGTGCATATAGTGGGCCACAAATAAATCTATATATGTTGGGCTTGATTGCTTATTTGAACCCATTAGATGTGCTAGTATAGTCTAGTTTTGATAATTCATACATTTTTAAACTTGTATTCTCATTTTTGAATTTGTTTTATGATTGTGTGTTTCATTTCATGTATATGTTTATTTTGCCAAACTTTAAGATATACATGTATACCCCTTGAGTCATTTGCTTCTCATGCAAATCTTTATTATAGACTCAAATTGTGTTTAGGGATATGTATGTATACTTCATGTTTGACAAAACATACATATGCCTTGATATGAAAATTTGTTTTAATGAAAAATTTAGCTTTTCATGTTTCATGTTTTTGTGTATATATTTAACTTCATGTATATGTCTATCTTGTCCAAACTATTAGATATACATGTTTATCCTTTTGAGCCACGTGCCTTAATGCATATATTTTTGTGGACTCGTTGTGTTTGGATATGTATGTATACTTTGACTTGTATAAGACATACATATACCTTGAAGATTAAATAAGTTTTAATGATTTTCATGTTTTCATTGTTTCAAGGAATTTTGAGCTTAATTGGAAATTTCATAATGCCATGTCACACATTACTTGTACACTCACCATTTTTAAATATTTCTCATGAGTATGTTTTCATGAGCATGTATGGACTTTATTGAATATTGAGTGTTTTTAAGTACTATGTGATTTACATGTATTTTATGAAAATTATTTTTAGTTTATTCCTTGCTTGAAGGATTTCGTACTAGTTTAAAAGATTTTTCATTTAAATAGTTACGGTATTCTTCATATGGTAGAGTTTTTCAAACGTACTCTATTTTCAAATCTATTTTTGAAAACCCTACCCTTAATGAGAGGTTGGATGGGAGATCATGTTCATGAATGCTTTAAAGTGAAAATCATTTAAAACTTGAACCTTGATTGGAGGCTAGTAATATGATGTATACATTTGATATTATTGTTATTTTAATTGGTATCATTGAATTCTTTCAATTGGTATCAACTTTGATCTTTCTTGTATACTCATATATGTTTGTATGTATGTATGATTTCAATTCTAAGAATATCAATTTCTATTGGTATCTATTTTTCATACATATATATATGTTTTATTTGTGCTTATTATATCCCTATATCTTTAAGCACAAAATCTTGTTTATGCTAGTGCTTGAGCTTCAATTTTGTTTCAATTGATTACTTTTAAATTGGTATCAAGCATACGCATTATTTTAGTTTGTATTTCATAAAGGGGGAGAAAATTTGATTTTGTCTTTCAATTGGTATTTGTACTCCCATACTTTATGATTGAAAATTCGAATTTGGTATCATAAGTTCAAAATGAAAAATATTTACAATTGGTATCAAAATTTTTGTTTAGACATTCAAAATTTATTATGTTTATTTTCAATTGGTATCAAGATTTTCATGTGTTTTGCTTAAAAATTGGTATCAATACTTTCTTTATTTGTTTCCTTTCAATTGGTATCAATATGCTATTCTTTGACATATTTTCAATTGATATCTTAATTGATTGTCACCCCTATTTGGTTTTGTTTTTGTTTTAGACAAAAAGGGGGAAAACATTATTTTTTATTGACCCTTTGTTGATTCATTGTTTCAAACAAAAAAAGGGGGAGAAAAATTTGTTTTGTTTTGATTGTTTACCCCTTTGTTGATGATTGACAAAAAGGGGGAGAATTATTTTTGAGTTTGATCATGTTTTATATATGCATAGTTATGTTTTTCCATATATTAAGTTTAATTTAGTTTATTTTTAATTGGTATCTAGAACATGTTTTGTTTTTGATAATTGGTATCTAGAGCATGTTTTATTTTTTGAATATTTCATTGGTATCTAGAACCTTTTATTGTTTTGCATAGATATGCATTCATGTTTAATATTCATTGCATATTATGTTTATTTGTTTATGCATGAGTTAAGGGGAGCTTCTTTGAAGCTTAACTTTAATCCATGCATATATAACTCCATGAGTTTTGTCATCATCAAAAAGGGGGAGATTGTTGGCCCAAAGGCCTTCCACCCTAGTTTTGATGATGATTAACTCATGTAGTTATGTTTACTAATAATTTGTGTTGTTAAGTTTCAGATCATTAACCAAGATATTAGTTGGTGATTAGCTTCAACAAGGAGTTTAGAAGCTTTTCATGGTGATTCCGGTGCCAAAGCTTAAAGATCATTCCTTTGCACTTGGTGGATCACGGTTTGGGAGCAAGTCTACTTGAAGATGAAGATCATCAAGAAGACTTAGGTATCCTAGTTTAGTTTAGTGTGTTTTAGATCCATTTGTAAAGCTTAGTATAGTTGATATGCTCAAGTGCACATAACACACACGTTTTATGTTTTGATTTGGTTTTCATGAATAGTAGATCAAAACAAGTTTAAATAGTTCTTATGTATATTAGATATGTTCTAGATATACATACATGCTTAACTTCTTATACAAACTTATTTTGACTATCCTATTCATGTTGTGAAAAATCAAGTTTGATGAAAATACAAGTTTTGGTTTTGATAAAATTTGCAAGACTCAAAAATGAATTGATATATGTCTTGAAATTTTATCACTTGTTTGTGTTTGAATATAAAATGTTAAAACAAGTTTTATAGAATTTTCAGAAAAGATAAAAGATTTTTCAAAAATATTTTAACATGTTTTTTCTGACCCAGGTTTGTGCTGACAGGCCAGGTCGGTCGACCCAGACGGTCGACCGCACCATGGGCCGGTCGACCCGTGAGGTCGACCGACGTGCACAGACTTGTGCACGTCTGGCAGACACAAGCTCGGTCGACCGTCAGGGTCGACCGGGTCTGAGAGCTCTGCTCTCTGTTTGTTTGGGTCGACCGGGCGGGTCGACCGTGTTTGCCCAACGGTCACATTTCTGACCGTTGGCGGTCGACCCGGCCGGTCGACCGGTCGACCGGTAGCCGTCAGGCTGCCAGCTCAGCCTAACGGCTAGTTTTCTGATGGGCCTATATAAACCCCATTTCTTTGGGATTTTGGCCAAGATTTTTAGAGCTAATTTTTCCCTACTCTCTGGTTTTAAAAAGAAGTTTTTAAAAGAGTTTAAAGAGCAAAAAGATTTCATCTTTATTGTTTTGGGTTTTTGGAAAATCAAAGAGAACTAGGTTTTGGGATATTGTATTGGTTTTCATTTTCTATCATTTACAAGAGATTTCCCAAGTAGTTTTTCTTTGTTGCTTATTTCCAAAAAACCTAGTTTTTCCACACTTGAGCTATCACCTATCCTAATCTATTAGGATATTGTTTTGTGGAAAAAGAAAGAGAGTTTGTGGTCTTTGTAACCACTTGTTGTAAAACCCTTGCTTTGATTGGGTTGCTCCCTCTTCGGTAGAGGTTGAGGATTGTGGTTTGCTCCCTCTAGTGAGAGGTGGAGTGGTTGTTGTTTGCTCCCTCTAGTGAGAGGTGGAGTTGGTGTTTGTAACCCTCTTCGGTAGAGGTGTTGTGGTTGTATTGGCTACGGGCCTACCCCTCGGTTGTGAGGTGGTTATTTGAGAGAGGAGTTTGGTACTCCTAGAGTTGTAACAAATCCTCTTCGGTAGAGGTTCCCTCGGTGGGAGATAGTGGATTGGAAATCCTACACGGTGGTGTAGGCGGGGATGTAGAGCTAGGGGCTCGAACCTCGAAACATATCTTGTCTTAGCGTTTGATCCATTGTCTCTCTAACTCTCTCTCATTTATTGTGCAAAGCATCATTCATATCATCATATCATATTTGCTTGTGTTGCCTTGCATTATTTCATATTGCTATTCATCCTTATATGCTTGGCTTGATTGTGTGTGCCTCACTTGTACTTAATCAACAAGAGCTTCACATAGCACCTCAACCCATATCTAGGGAAATCAAGAGGAGTTAGTCCAGAGCCCTTCACCGGGAATTCGGCTACACTTGTTGATTCTATTAAGTGTGATTGCAATATTATTTTAAGCTTCCGCATTTAGCGCACTTAGTTTTGCATTTAGTTCTAGATTAGCACTTACACCTATTCACCCCCCCTCTAGGTGTTTTTCACAAAGCATGGATGGCTTTTGAGTTAGCCTCAAGATACTTGCTATTACTAAAGTATGAATCTTTAATGGTAGAAAGATAAACATGAATACCTAGGCATTGAGGTACTAAGACATCTTAACCTTCTAAGTTTGGATGTTAAGAATATCAAAGGTAGGAGGTGACATGAAATCCATGTGTGTGTAAACAATATTGTGATTAGCTATAAATGAGGATTTTTAACTCAAGGTTGTTAGACCCAAATCAAGAGCACTTGGCTCAGATACCAATTGAAATCACTTAGAGGGGGGTGAATAGGTGACTAGCTAACCTAATGATGAATTAATGCGGAATTAAAACTATTTATGCAAACTAAAAATTCTAATGCACAACACACCAAGTATAACCTAAGAGTGTAGCCGAATTTCCCGTGAAGGGCTCTGGACTATCTCCTCAAGATTCCCCTAGATAAGAGTTGAGGTACCGCTTTGGCTCTCTTAGTTGAATACAAGTGTGAGCAAACAATCCCCAAGCATAACAATATAAGCACAAATATATCAAGCAAGTAAGATATGAGCAATAAACATAAGCAAGATATAAAGACAAGTGAGAGATAGAGAGAGAGCAATCACAAACATGGGATATTTGTTTCGAGGTTCGAGCACACTTGCTCTACGTCCCCGCCTTCAAATCTATGAAGGATTTTCACTATAAACCGATCCCACCGGATCACTCGGTGCCGCAACACCTACAAGCGAGTTCACACTAGAACTCCTTTGGACTCTCTAGTCCCTCTCTTGTTCCCGCAAGAACAAACACACGCAAGCACGCAAGCTTGTCGAGGCCGCACCTCTACACCGAGCTCTCACTAGAACTCGAAACACCGCGAACCCGCAAGTCCGTCTCCTCAAAGTACAATGAAAGAACACTTTGGTGATCTAAACACTTTGAACACCTAAAATCACTCTCACAACAACTCTCCTATTAGGAATGATATAGCAATGGAAAGCTCAAGTGATGTGAGAAAAATAAGGATTGATTTGGTGGTGAAAAACTTAAGAAATCTCTTTTAAAACACTCTTGAAAATCTCTCCTTTTGATATGGAAGTATTAGCACTTAAACAAGTGGAGAAAACCTCTACAATAGATAGGAAAAACTAACTTTGAAATTCTCCAAAAATCTTGTATAAAACAGTCCAAGGGAGCCCCATTTTATAGGCTCCAAAAATCTGCCCGTTGGAAGCCAACTCAGCAGTTCTGACTGCTGACGGTCGAACGCCCGGTCGACTGCCAGCGGTCGAATTTTCAACAGTTGGGAAGGTCGGTCGACCGGCCGGTCGACCGCCAACTGGGCAATGGCCTAGCGGTTTATCGCCCGGTCGACCGGCCATTTTCAGAGAGCAGACACTCTCTGGCGGTTGACCGTGCGGTCGATCGGCCCAACCTGTGCACGTTTTGTGCACGTCGGTCAACCGCCCGGTCGACCGACCTCAGACACAGGCGACCGTGCGGTTGACCGTCTAAAGGCCAGAAAAGCAAATTTGGGGATTTTAAAACTTGTTATTTTTTCCTTTAATAAAATCTCATAAATTCTCTAAAAATCTACAAAAATAAGTTCAGTATTATACTTTGATATACAAACATGTTGAGTAAAAATCAAAACTTGTTACAAACATTTTGAACTATTTTTGTGTTATGAAACTTTTGGCTTTAAATAAAATCCGTATTTTTCCAAATCGATTTTTCCAAAACTTCTCCAAATACAAAAAACTAGATATTTTAAACACTTTAAAGCTTAGTATGTATGAATATGATCCACTACACATATATGATGAAATATCTATATTTTTGACAATAAGCACTAAGATGGTTTTGGTTAAAACATATGTATATATGAAACTCCAAAAATCAAAATGGTATTTTTCTTGAACAAATTTTTTTTATGAAAACACATAGAAATCTTGTGTGTGAGTGTATATGATACTTGAGCATTCCACCAACTAATCTATCCTTTATATTTTATCTAAAATAAAATCTTACCAAAACAAACCTAGACACAAGTCTTCTCTTGAAGGTCTTCTCTTGAAAATCTTCTCCTTCTTGACTTGGTCCAAACCATGATCCAATGAGTTAGACTCCTCTTGAGTACTTGATGTGGTCTTGATGCACAAGCTCTTGAATCAACACATGCTAGCTCCAAAACTTGACTTGAAATCTTTTGTTGAAGCTAAACACCTACTAAGATCTTGATCACAAAACTGAAACTAAATAAACACAAGATCATAGTATTATAACTATATGAGTTAATCATCATCAAAACTAGAGTGATGGGCCTTTGGGCCAACAATCTCCCCCTTTTTGATGATGACAAAACTCATGGAGTTATATATGCATGGATTAAAGTTAAGCTTCATAGAAGCTCCCCCTTAACTCATGCATAACAATAAACAATAAGATATTGCAATGAATAACATTAAACTAAACAAATATATATGCATCAACAAGGTGAGAGAATATGCAAACATCCATTTATGGACTCATCAGTTTCTCCCAAACCCGGTGCAAGTTGTCTTGTTATATTATTATGTAATTATTAATTTACAGGAATAGCAGGAGCAGGACAAGATCAGAAATTCAGGAGTACAAGAGTACATGTATAAAAGCAATACAGGTCACTATATATAATACAGAATAATAGATATAAGATTCCGTAAATGTGATAATCATAGGTCAGATATTAACATGACATGTGGCAGATGATAAGCGATATCATAATAGGGATCAAGTGTCAAGTAGTAGCATGTCAAGTGTCAGGTGGTAACACAACAAATGTCAAGTGACACAGACATGTGTCAGATAATAGCATGTAGATGTCAGGTAATAGTACGGCAAGTGTTAGCACATCAAGAGAAAACATGTCAAGTGATAGCGTAACTGTAAGTTCACCTAGAGGGGGGGTGAATAGGTGATGGCTAATCTAATGGTCACTTAATGCCAAATAATGCGGAAGCTAAAAACAATTATGACCTAATTAAAACTATTACACTAAACACCACGTATAACACAAGAGTGTAGCCGAATTCCCCGTGAAGGGCTCTGGACTAACTCCTCTAGATTCCCCTTGATAAGGGTTGAGGTGCCGCGTTGGCTCTCTTGGTTAAATACAAGTGTTAGCAAACAACCCAAGCAAGTATAACAATTTAAGCACACAAGTATATCATGCATATAAAGATAGACAATAAAGGAATGCAAGATATAAAGGAGACAAAGAGAGAGAGTGAGCAATCGCAAACACAAGAGATTTGTTTCGAGGTTCGAGCACCCTTACTCTACATCCCCGCCTTCGACACACGAAGGATTTCCACTATGCAAGATCCCAATGGATCTCTCCCCGGTGCTGCAACACCTACAAGCCTCGGACTTCCTAGTCCCGTACACACGCAAGCCCCACAAGCTTGCCGAGGCCGCACCTCAAACCAAGAGTTCACAACCGAACTCTAAACCACCAAGTCCACACTTGGACCCAAAACAATGCGAACACAACCGTCCGCCTCCTCAAATACAAAGATGGAACTTTGGTGATCACAACTCTTGATCACCTAAATCCTCTCACAAGAACACTCCTATAAGATGAATAGCAATGGATAGCTCAAGTGTTTGTGTGAGAAAAAAGGAAAGAGATGATGGAGGAAAACTCAAGAAATTCTCTTTTAAACACTCTTGATAAAACTTTTCTTTAGATAGGAAATATTTGCTCTCAAATATGTGGAGAAAACTCTTTTAAAAGAATGGAAAAAACTGGCTCAAAGCTCTCCTGAAATCTTGGTTCAAAACAATGACCAAACCCTCAAATTTATAGGCTCAGAAAAACTAGCCGTTGGGTCTGTCAGGCCTGCCGGTCGACCGTCCGGTCGACTGCCAACGGGCAAAAATCCGACCGTTGGAGCCTCCGGTCGACCCAAAAGAAAAGAGAGCACTGCTCTCAGTTCCGGTCGACTGGGTCGGCAGACCGGCCATCTGCCAGGTCAAGGCGTGCACGTCGTGCACGTCGGTCGACCGAGCCGGTCGACCGACTTCAGAGTTAGTCGACTAGCAAGGTAGTAAGTCGACTAGCTGAAGCCTGAAAACAGTTTTTCTGGGATTTAAAACTAAGTCTTTTGGTTCACATAAAATCCCATAAAATACAAAGAATTCCTACAAAAATAGTTTAACCAATATACTTTGATATACAAACATGCTTGCACAAAATCAGGCATGTTATAAAAGTTTTGACTATTTTTGTAACTTGGAAATATTTGGCTCATGATAAAAACTGTTTTTCCAAAACAATATTTTTTCAAAACATGTTTTTCCAAATCTTCATCAAATACAAAAACAAGATATACTTTTAAAGCATAGTGTGTATGGATATGATCCACTACACAATCAAGATGAAATATCTATGTTTTTGACATTAAGCTTTAAACATGATTTTGGTTAAAACATGTATATATGAAAACACCAAAACCAAAATGATATTTTTCCAAAATGAAAGTCTTTTCTAAACTGAAAATTCTTTTATGAAAAAACAACTAAATCAAGAGTGTGTGTGTGATATGTACTTGAGCAATCCACCAACTACTCTATCCTTTACATTTTAACTAAAAACAAAAATCTTATACCTAGACACAAGTCTTGATCTTGAAGTCTTCCCTTGAAGTCTTCTCATCTTCTTGACTTGGTCCAAACACGATCTAACGAGCTCGACTCCTCTTGAGTACTTGATGTGATCTTGATGCATTAGCTCGTGAATCAAACGGTGCTAGCTCCAAAACATGACTTTAAATCCTTTGTTGAAGCTCCACACCTACTAAGATCTTGATAACAAATCTGTCACTAATTAAACACAAGATCATTAGTACAATAACTTCATGAGTTGATCATCATCAAAACTAGAGTGATGGCCTTTGGGCCAACAATCTCCCCCTTTTTAATGATGACAAAACTCATGAAGTTATATATGCATGGATTAAGTAAAGCTTCAAAGAAGCTCCCCCTTAACTCATGCATAGACATAAATAATAATATATGACAATGAAGCTCATAAATATGTATGCAAATGTATGGAGATAAAACAAATCAAATCTTTTTCTCCTATTTGCAAAACAAAACATATATGCATAAACATAAATCTTACTAAAACATGCATATAAACCTCAAATTCTTCTCCCCTTTTTGTCAATCATCAACAAAGGGGTTAAAGTAAAACAAAATCATCAAAAAAAAAAAAATTTTCCCCCTTTTTGTCTGAAACAAAGAACCAAAGAAGGGGTAAACCAAATCAATAGTATTTGGTTTATATGCGATATACATTCATGAAGAGGAAGACGCTAAGTTAGCTTCCCTACGCATATGCATTACATGAAGAAGGGATGACAAGCCCCAATTCACATAACACATATTATGTAATGCATAAGAGGAGATGTGAAGCTCCCCCTACACACGTATATCATATAAAGAAGAGTTGTCAAGCTCCTCAATATATATATACTCAACATGAATCTATATGTAGAAGAGATTTAAGCTCTCTTACATATAGGCAATACAAATCAAAAATTTTGATTTTTCTTATAAACAAAATTTTGAATTTTCCTCAAATACCATCTTTTTCTCATAAAACAAAAATTTGAATTTTGATATCAATTTGAAAATGATCAATTGTAAAATAGTGATCAATTGTAAAGTAATGATCAAACATATTGATACCAATTTTAAAAAACTAATGCATAAGCTTGAAATATAAGATTTGAATTAAGCTTAGCATAAACAAACCTTGTGCTTTAAGAATGTAAATTGATTTTAACTAAGCACAAATATCACATATATGTATGAAAAGAGAATACCAATAGAAATTGATATAATTTGAATTGAAGGCATACATACATATAATCAAATATGAGTATATACAAAAAAAAAATAATCATTATTGGTACCAATTGAAAGGATCCAATGATAACAATTGACACAAAGTAAGATCAAGTGTATATCTCATAGAAGAATAAATAACTAGTTTAAATTAGTTTTGAAAAACTAGTTAAAAATCCTTCAAAAACATGAAATCATATGTTTTTCATGAAACAAAACTAAATACACAAAATTTTACACTCATAGTCTATAAAGCTCAAAATATGTCCATGAAACTAAGTCATGACAAAATAATAAAGTGTGAGTGTTCAAAACTCATGTAAATAGTATTTTCATGAAATAGACATTGAAGCTCAAAAAGATCATAGTCACTTTTTTTTTTTTAAAAAACAAATACAAAACATGAAAAATCATTTTTCATTAAAACACTAATCTTCATGGTATATGTATGATTTATCAAAAAACTAACAATACACATACATATTCCAAACATAAAAGAGTCTATCAAATGTATTTGCATGAAGGCAAGAGACTCACGGTATACATGTATATTGATTAGATTTGAATTAAAAATACATATACATGAAGTAAAATCATAAAATTAGGCAAAAACAAGTATAAATGAGAGAATCATCAAAACTAGCATATACATGTGCATATAGTGGGTACAAATGAGCATGAAGTGTAATCATATAAAAACAAATGTAGTCACTATTTTTACATGTATAATACAAGTTTTAATATAAAACTACATCTAAGCATGTTTTTACCACATGAAGCACATTAAATCATAAAACATGAACATGCTATGAATATTATAAGAATGATAAACAAGTTTATGAATGCATAAATAAAAAACTAGAGTACCAACTCTAAAGCTCCAATCATGGTGGTTGTCCCACCAAAACCTCCTTGATAGCGATGCATCAATAAGTGTGTCCATCATATCCATTTGCATCACCATCAAGGCACCAAATCTCTCACGTTATGAGAGCCTCACTACATCAAATACACAAGGTGGGGATTTTGGTACCCATATTTCTTGGGTCTTTTGGGGTTAGTCTTGTAAGGAACCCAAAAATTTTATTGTTAGCAAAATTAAAATGATGCAACTTGTCATAACAAAGGTTTGCTAAATGGCCTTTACGGCCACAATGTGTACATGTGTACACCTTAGTATGCTTATGTGTGTGTGAATGATCATGGTGTGCAACATAAGCATATGCATGATGGGTAGATGATGTGCATGAACATGTGGAGTTTGTTTCTTTGAAAACATTGACTCCAATCTAGTATGGTTGATGCACAAGAGTTCAAAGTTGAACTCAAATTATTAATTTTATCTTTTAAAACATTTATCTCATAGTGGTGGCATATAAAGCATGATGAGATAAAGAATCATTTTCTTTTCTTTTCGAAACAAAATCTTTTCTTTTTCACAAATTTTTTGTTCAAAGATTTATTTTCTTGAAAAATAACTTCTCTTTGTTTTCCACCAAATCAATTTATCCTTCAAAATAGTGTTCCCTTACACAAATCATTTAATTTAGACATGAGGGAAACATTCTCATTTTTTAAAGTTTCATTTTCTTTTTCAATGCATGCAACCTTATTTTCTAATGAATCTTTTTCATTAGCATGCAATCAAATTTCTTTTCAAAATTTTATTATCTTCTTAATCATGTCATATTTTCAAGCAATAATTGACAAAATATAGAAAGCTCTTCATATGACATGTTATTATCTCATCCTCGGATTCGGTAGTTACCTCAAGGGGGTTATCCCCTTGGACCATATAGCACAAGTTGGAGGTGTGCTGTCCAACGTCCGAATCGCTCCCGGCATAATATAGATCCTTTTCGCCAAGGGAGGTGATGATGTTCCAGCTTCAAAAGCCGAATCAACATTAGAAACCCTAGATAAATAATCATCATTAGGGTTGATTTTATAGCATGAAGGGCTTTTGCATTAGCTCAAGATTCTTGCCATTTAAACAATAATCATTAGTGATGGGCAAGGTAAACATGAATGCCTAAGGCCTTGAGGTACAAAAGACATCTAACCTTCCATATAGGATGTTAAGAATGTCAAAGGTGGGTGGTGACATGAAGTCCATGTGTGTGTACAAATATTGTGATTAGCCTAAAATGAGGATCTTTAACTCTAGGTTGTTAGACCCAAATTCAGAGCACTTGGCTCTGATACCAATTGTAAGTTCACCAAGAGGGGGGTGAATAGGTGATGGCTAATCTAATGGTCACTTAATGCCAAATAATGCGGAAGCTAAAAACAATTATGACCTAATTAAAACTATTACACTAAACACCACGTATAACACAAGAGTGTAGCCGAATTCCCCGTGAAGGGCTCTGGACTAACTCCTCTAGATTCCCCTTGATAAGGTTGAGGTGCCGCGTTGGCTCTCTTGGTTAAATACAAGTGTTAGCAAACAACCCAAGCAAGTATAAACAATTTAAGCACACAAGTATATCATGCATATAAAGATAGACAATAAAGGAATGCAAGATATAAGGAGACAAAGAGAGAGAGAGAGAGAGTGAGCAATCACAAACACAAGGGATTTGTTTCGAGGTTCGAGCACCCTTGCTCTACATCCCCGCCTTCGACACACGAAGGATTTCCACTATGCAAGATCCCAATGGATCTCTCCCCGGTGCTGCAACACCTACAAGCCCTCGGACTCCCTAGTCCCGTACACACGCAAGCCCCACAAGCTTGCCGAGGCCGCACCTCAAACCAAGAGTTCACAACCGAACTCTAAACACCAAGTCCACACTTGGACCCAAAACAATGCGAACACAACCGTCCGCCTCCTCAAATACAAAGATGGAACTTTGGTGATCACAACTCTTGATCACCTAAAATCCTCTCACAAGAACACTCCTATAAGATGAATAGCAATGGATAGATCAAGTGTTTGTGTGAGAAAACAAGGAAAGAGATGATGGAGGAAAACTCAAGAAATCTCTTTTTAAAACTCTTGATAAAACTTTCCTTTAGATAGGAAATATTTGCTCTCAAATATGTGGAGAAAAACTCTTTAAAGAATGGGAAAAACTGGCTCAAAGCTCTCCTGAAATCTTGGTTCAAAACAATGACCAAACCCTCAAATTTATAGGCTCAGAAAAACTAGCCGTTGGAGTCTGCAGGCCTGCCGGTTCGACCGTCCGGTCGACTGCCAATGGGCAAAAATCCGACCGTTGGAGCCTCCGGTCGACGCCCGGTCGACCCAAAAAACAGAGAGGAAGCACGCTCTAGTTCGGTCGACTGGGTCGGCAGACCGGCCATCTTCCAGGTCAAGGCGTGCACGTCGTGCACGTCGGTCGACCGAGCCGGTCGACCGACTTCAGAGTTAGTCGACTAGCAAGGTAGTAAGTCGACTAGCTGAAGCCTGAAAACAGTTTTTCTGGGATTTAAAACTAAGTCTTTTGGTTCAAATAAAATCCCATAAAATACAAAGAATCCTACAAAAATAGTTTAACCAATATACTTGATATACAAAAATGCTTGCACAAAATCAAGGCATGTTATAAAAGATTTGAATATTTTGTAACTGAAAATATTTGGCTCATGATAAAAACTGTTTTCCAAAACAAATATTTTTCCAAAACAGTTTTCCAAATCTTCATCAAATACAAAAACAAGATATACTTTTAAAGCATAGTGTGTATAGATATGATCCACTACCACAATCAAGATGAAATATCTATGTTTTGACATAAGCTTTAAACATGGTTTGGTTTTAAAACATGTTATATGAAAACACCAAAAACCAAAATGATATTTTCCAAAATGAAAGTCTTTTCTAAACTGAAAATTCTTTTATGAAAAGACAACTAAATCAAGAGTGTGGTGTGATATGTACTTGAGCAATCCACCAACTACTCTATCTTTATATTTTAACTAAAAATAAAAAATCTTATACCTAGAAACAAGTCTGATCTTGAAGTCTTCCCTTGAAGTCTTTATCTCTTGACTTGTCCAAACACGATCCAACGAGCTCGACTCTTGAGTACTTGATGTGATCTTGATGCATTAGCTCGTGAATCAACACGGTGCTAGCTCCAAAACATGACTTTAAATCCTTTGTTGAAGCTTCACACCTACTAAGATTTGATAACAAATCTATCACTAATTAAACACAAGATCATTAGTACAATAACTTCATGAGTTGATCATCATCAAAAATAGAGTGATGGGCTTTTGGGCCAACAGTAACAGCCAAGTACAATCAAGCGGAGCTTAAGCAGTACTGGAGGCACAGACATCGAG